>WTSP01012701.1:22310-38428 GCA_025331215.1 Actenoides lindsayi | reverse complement strand
GGAAGAGAAAAAAAAGCAAAACAGATTCAAGGGGGGGAAAAGGAAGATAACATTTGGGTTTAACTGCAAGAAGAATGCCTGGTGTTAAAGTCTTTATGAATACTTTTTCCACAAAAATGTGGCAGAATGCTAAACAATTCAAAGTGGAATAGCCTTTAGTTCACGCATGAACATACTGCAGATTCTTTCCCCTTACTACTACAATTTTAGGCTGTAAAGCAAAATGCAAATTGCAAATTCAAAGAAAAATCGTTTTGTAGTTTCCTGGCACTTAGAGCTAAAACAATAGCTTGAATTATATTAAATAATAACACCATTTCCATGGATACAATATCTGTACTTAATTCTTTAAGTTGTCCCTTATGGACTTTTTTTGTGCTGTGAGGTATGCAGAGTGTCATACTTTTATCCTTCCGTTTTTAAATAAAAACAAATGTTTTAGCATCAAGTATTTGACATTACAAGAACAGATACTGCACTTAACACATTTCAGTTACATTCAAGAGGAAAAGCACTGACAAAAGCAACAGGCAAATCACCAGAAATAAGCAAAGCAAAAACACTCCAGGAAACCAAATACAAATTTATTTTCAAGAGAATCTTTATCTTCTTGCCGTAGGAGCTGTTTGAACCTCCCATCTTTTTAACTGTGGGGGCTACTTAAGAAATTCTGTGTCAGTCAGGACCAACACTGAAATACAACTATAGTAGTCCACTTTCAAAATTCTTGAAAACCCATTTAAGGATATCAGTAGGGGGTAAATTAAAGCTGTATGCATTAGGAAGCTAATAATTTGAAAAATGTACAGGGGCAATGAACCCTGAAGTTACCAAGCACTGAAACGACTAGAAAAGTGTTTTGTATAGTTAGAAGCAACTAAATACAAAAAAGCTCTTGTAAAAAATAGAAGTACAATTGTAATCTACTACACAACCTAACATAATATTAACATCTGAAGTATAACAAAATCTTGTAGATAAAACATTAATTTTCATATACACTTCCTGGTATAAGTATAGTGGAGAGGCAGAGCTGGCCCACATGATAGCAGAACTCAGGGTGCCCTTCATTCACACTTCATAAACACTGTTACTTGAATATACTTTTGTAAAATCCTAAATCTCCCTGGACTCAAGTCTTTCAGTCCAAGCATTTCTTGCGGAAGAATTTCTCTAAGCATCTGCAAAAGGCTAGACAGAGGGGAAAAGAAAAGGGGGGGGGGGGGAGCTAAAATACTGTTTAAATTGTTATTTAAGATGAGGTGAAAAGGAGTTTCATACAGAAGCTGTAGGACTTGAATCAACGACTCCAAAATCATAACAGAAGCCATGCTCTATCATGCTAATAAACATGATATATCATAAATAATGCCTTTACCATTCCTGTGAAAAAGTTACCCACATTTCAGTTCATAAGCCACTGAAAACCCCAATGTGCACAACCTCCCAGGGAATTTCAGTGTCTAGCTGTCAGGTAGTAGGAAAATTCATTATAACCAGAGCAGATTCCACCCCTTGGACACAGGATCCAAACAGGACTATCTGAAATTGCTGCTTGCAGTTGGAAATAACTGAAAATAAGGGAAAATAAGGCCACTTATCTCCTGAGTTCCCCACGCTTTCTAGGCAAAAAAGTCAAGACATTCTTGAACATAGGAAGATAAGAAAGGAGAAGATGCAAGGAAGGAGTAGGACATGAGCCGAGCAGGAGGGGAATCAAGATCAGCAAGATGCTTGGAGAAGAAATTCATTAACATGCATAAATCTTACAAACATGCTAGAAATGATCAAACTTTTTCAGTTAAATCAAACATAGAATCATACAATTGTCAGGGCTGGAAGGGACCTTAAAGATCATCTAGTTCCAACCCCCCTGTCATAGGCATGGACACCTCCCACTAGAGCAGGTTGCTCAGAGCCCCATCCAGCCTGGTTTTAAAAACTTCCAAGGATGGGGCTTCCACCACCTCTCTGGGCAGCCTGTTCCAGTGTCTCACCACCCTCATGGGGAAGAAATTCTTCCTAATGTCTAACCTGAAATGTCTAACCTGAATGTATATTTTGTCCTCCTGTTTTGCCTTTTATCCCCCCCAAGCTGTGATATGTTTGCTTTCTTGGTCACTGTAGTTATTGGTGAAGGAACAGGAGGCTCCCAGGGAACACAGCGTGTTTGGGCAGGAGAGATGTCTCCAGAATACCAGCTGGGTGAGGGGCAGCCCTGGCCCTGCGTTTGGGTGACAGCACTGCAGGGAAGAACTGCCCAACTCCTATTAACCTCGTTGAGAGTTCCTCACATTCACCCCTGTGCAAGAACTGCCCTGGTAAACATGCTGCCAGACCTCTCCTTGCCCCGCTTGTCCTCTGGGCATTCCCTTCCCGCGTGGCAGGAGGCCGTGCAGCCCAGAGGGTTTGCTGCTGGTGCAGCAGCAGGGGAGAGCAGCCTGGGCTCTCAGGAGAGACAAGAGCCCTTGCTAGATGGCGAGCAGCGAGCATGTCCAGCGACGGCACGGGACGGCCGCGAACGCACGCGGGGCCCGTGGGCACAGAGTCCCACCCGAGAGCCCTGGCCCTGCTCTGCCAGCACTGCAGCCTGCACAGGGATGCCCAGGAGTCTGCAGGGCACTCTTCTCAGGATGGCGGTGCGATGGGCAGCTGTAGAATGCCACCAGTGCAATAATACGGTGGTTATTATGGGATAGAGAACAAAAACCCGGAAGGCACCACTTGAAGCCTTTTGCTCTGAAAGCCGATTGGAGGGGTTTGTTGTTGCTTTAGTTTGTATATGAAAAAAACCTCACCCTGAAATCTCAGTTCTTCTTTTGAGCATTACATTCACCACCATTTCAAAGTCAGGCCTTAATGTCTTCAATTAGCAAGATGCCTTGTCGGTGGAGCGTGCAGTCCTCTTTCAGTTCACTTACACTGGGGTTGGCAAGAAGAGGTCAGCGGGGGAAGGAGCAGCGTGGGAGGGATGGGAGTTGTGCAGACTCACAGTGCTGCTGAAACCTGGAGCCAGGGTCCCATGGTGCTCCACTGAATTCAGCAGAAGGGAAAACTTCAGAGGGTGTGCAGGTGCTTGAGAGCCTTCTAGAACTGGAGAGGTTTAGCTGCGTGAGATGTTAGGCTATAAATTGTGTTTAGGATGAGAGTATTGCAGAGAGGTTATGTAAAAAGTAGTGTCAGGGCTTAATATGTTGCCTTGTGTTCCCAGTAATGGACAATTTGGCAAGTGTGAAATGAGTTTTTACAATGGTATGTGCCTCCTGCATTACCTACCCAACCTGCATCTGTAGTTCTATGAATATTTCACTTTGGCCTTTATGAATCATGCTGACATGTTACTGTCCTTTGTTTTGGTTTGTATGAACCAGTATAAACCTTCCCAAAACTTGTTTCTTACATATACCAGCACTGTGTGATAAAGGATGAACTGCACTGTGGCTAGAGCTGGAAACGAAATTCCTGCTGATCTTCTGAAGTGAGGGCAAAATACTGAGACTGATGCTAAGTGTCATTCAGAGCTGTAGCCTTTTTTAAGGTGCAGGACAAAAGCTCTTGGATTTCAGTAAGAGCTCTTAATCCAAAATGTCTTTTAAATTATTGGTCATTCTCAAACATTCATCTCTGATTTCACTTTCAGGATCTGTAGAATACTCTTACTAAGCTGTAGCTGAGAGTTAGCTCTTGCCTAAAGAAGAACCTGACATGAAATTCTTAATGCACAGGAAGTTTAGGCTGCCACAGAGTCCCATCCCGATGGGCTGTAGTGTTCCAAACCTGAACACATTTCTTTCCTCATGTGCAAAGACATTTGTGACAAGAAACTTCTGTTAAGGTGCTGGAGGAAGGGATGAGCTATAGCATACCTGAAGGAAACTCAGTAGGTCCTTCTGCTTGCTGTCTGTCGGGTTTTAAATCCACTGCCTCAAGAAGACATTTGTATTCTGCAAGTAATAACTGATTTCTGACATGTCTCCTGCAATTCATTTGGAATTCAGAACATGAATAGACCTGATCTGGGCACCCCAGAGGAGATTAGTTCTGATAGAAGGAAAAGAGCTGATTTGAAATTACATCGTTTCAGAGCTGAGAGAAACTGGTTTTCCATCAATGTGATTAATCCCCATGTATTTGTTTTTAACAGGCACCCGTGCTCTAACATAATGAAATCATAAAGCCGTTAAAACTGTGTTTGTTCAGAGAATGGACACAGCTCTGATGTGCTGTACCCGCTGCAGTGCAGAATGGAAATGCAGCCCACAAACAGATGGTCACAGAATCACAGAATAGTTTCGGTTGGAAGAGACCTTCAAGATCATCCAGTCCAACCTTACTCCCAGCCCTATCAAAGCCACTAAACCCTGTCCCTCAGCACAACATCTACTGGCTCTGAAACCCCTCCAGGGATGGTGACTCCACCAGCTCCCTGGGCAGCCCATTCCAGTGCCTGACAACCCTTTCTGGAAAGAAATGCTTCCTGAGATCCAGCCTGAACCTCCCCTGCTTCAACTGCAGGCCATTGCCTCTTGTTCTGTCCCTTGTCCCCAGGGAGAACAGACCACGTTGAGTTGGCCTGGTGTATAATAATTTTTATAAAAGGCTCAGTGTAAAATTTACATAGATATTTTTAGATTCCAGTCCTAAGACAGTGTGGTCAAGAGAGCATCTGTCCACATCCTGAATGCTTTTTATATACCCTGTGGAGATCCCTGGAGGGGTTTCCAAGCCGTGGAGCTGTGGTGCTGAGGGCCATGGGTTAGTGGTGCCCTGGCAGGGCTGGGTTAGTGGTTGGACTCCATGATCTTAAAGGTCTTTTCCAATCAAAATGATTCTCTGATTCTCTGACAATACAGTTCATGTATCTAATGGATTTCTCTGTAGTAATTTAGAAATGCAAATAAGGGGGTGGCCATGTTCAAAAGGCAATCTGATGTCACAAAGGGAAAAAGAAAATGTAATCTAAAAGGAAATTCAGAATTTTCTATTCTTGAATTCTATTTCAGTGGAATGAGAATATTTACGAATAGTGCAAATAAAAAGGTTCTAGGTAGTTAATCTCTCCTGTTTTCTATGTGTGGTTGAAAAAAACCCCACACAGGAACTGCAGAGTTTCAGGCATATTTTTAATGATGGTTACTTTAATCTTGTTTAGATTTAAGCACTTAATCTTACAGCAAACTATTAGAACATGTCATAACTTGCCAGAAGTATGTGAAAAGAATTGGGGAGTGAATGTTTTTCCATGTCATGCCAAATAATTTATTAATTTGGAACTTTTGGTAAACTATGAGAGCATAGATTTGATTGAGTTGCTTTATGGTCTCTGGAAAGACTTTCTTGCTATAAAGATTATATACTGACAGCAACTTTATTTAATGGCTTCCTGTTGGCAGCTCGCTTCCTTGTTGATTGAATGTAAGGATGGGTGGAAGAGCCCTTGTTTCAAGTCCCAGGCTGAGATGGCATTAAGCCTGTTATGTGTGCTAGTGCCAAGGCCAGCAGTTGGAATAACATGCTGAGTAAGTGTCTCTGGTTGGCAAGCACAGCCAGATTTGATCAGATATCAGCTCTGTTGATGTCTGTGAAGCAGCATTCCGGCTGGAGCTGTTTTAGCTTATAATTTAGAACATACCTGTCTTTTGTTACTGGCTGTGTTGTAAGGAGAATAAATAATGTTAACAAGAAGTGGAACTTGTAGAGTAACATCCTTGTCATCTCACATCAGGATGCAGTGATGTCATGTGAAAATACTGTCCCGGTGAGACCGTGCTGTGTTGGCACACCAAAATCCAGCACTTTTTAAAATGCTTAAGACCTGGCATCGAGACAGTTAAATGAGGCTTCCCACGAGACACAGGGGCTGTGTAAATGCTGGAAGGAGCCCTGAGGGAAGTTTTCAAGATGAAACTATATATTAATGTTGTTGTAGTGCCTCGGAACACCCCTCCCCACCAGAAATTATTTACCATAAAGATACTAAATGTGCTGTATAAGGCCAACAGAAAAAAAAAAGAAGCAGGATTTACAAGGTAGCTACAAAGTAAAAGGCAACAGCTGAATACAAACACCTACGCTTGTACTGAGGGGGACTGTGAAGCAAGGGATTTCAGCACCACTCATTTAGCCACTTGAAAGTTTCTGGAGAGGCATCACAGCAATGGTGGTTTTAAGGGGAGACTTGAAGAGCAACAGTGAAGAGTTTTGGGGAATGTTTGCAGAGGTGCAGACAGTGCCGTAGAAAACACAAAGTGGTTTTGAAAAAGTAATGCTGGGAGGGAAAGGCTGCGAAAGGAGATCTGACCCCGACGAAAAGTGAGCAGCAACACGGGGATAGCAGCCTCAAAAGTGGATGCAGGAGCTTAGATCTGGAAATCTCGAAGAGGAGACAGTGACATTCAGAACGGGAGCTGAGCTGGGGAAAGCAGACCAGGTATACGACCTTCAGCAGGGGGTTGGGCCAGAGGATCCCCAGAGGTCCCGTCCGGCCTCAGCCCTTTTGTGATTCTGTGATCTTAGTTCTTATTTGTAGCCAAGAATGGGAAAAGGCTGCTTTTCTGCATTTCATGGCAGACAAGGTGCTTTTGGTCTACCGTGTTTCACCGCGCTTATCTGAAGTGATTCATCCCTGTTTTATTTGTGTGGTTTCATCACCTGTAGTGTCCTGTAAATGCGGTGCTGTGTATTTCTGTTGCATTTGTGTCACGAGTCTGGCACAGGCCAGGGAAAAGTCTCAGACTTGTAGAACTCTTTCCATCTGAGGCACTGACATATATAGGCAGGTTGCTGCAGTGGCAAATGAATTAAACGTGCTGTTGAGCTCAGGTCTGATTAGTGTGGCACAGGAATCTGCTGTCAGTGACCATAAGCCCTGCATGGAGATGGAAAAGGAGAAATCTTAAAGACAGAGAAGAACCTCAGAGCTGCCCACCGAGAGAGAGCATACTCTGGAATTCTGGAACCTGTGCTCTTATCAGGAATATGAAGCAGAAATTATTAGAGGGATGTTTTTAGCTGGGCCCAGACTCTGTTCTTCAAAGCATCATGTCAACATGCTGAGCAGCCGAACAAGTCAGACCCAGGCGCTGCCAGATCCATTGGCTGATAACACTGACGCCAGTAGGAAAGGGTCAAATACATGTTGTTTGACCTTCATCCCAGCGGGGATTAAATTGATTCTAATTAATAGACTTGGTAATAGATGGGTACCTTGGCAGAGTTTGTAACTAATTTAAATTGTTCATCCTATTAGCTTAGCCATAAACTATGCATAATTACAAAAGGATTTTGTGGACAAGCCACCCTTATGTTGGCACCTTCTTAATTACAATTTATTGAATACCGTGCTACAGAGCTTACATGTTTTGATTAAGATAGGGAGGATTTCTTTTGTCTAACGCTGTCTGAGCCGATGTGGCAGGGCTCAGCTTATGGCAGTGAAATAGTGTGTGAAAGCACAAGTGCAGCTCTGCAGAAATCAGTTAGGCTTTACAGACGTGACTGTGAGATTAATCTGCTCTCTCAGTACGTCATCAGTGGCAGTTGTACCTCCGAGTGCACTTAAACAACATGACATTACCTGTATTTTGAGGTGGTATAAAAATGATGCCTGGAAAGACTCTGAGCTGTGATTGCCCTGTAGTACGACTTGGTTTTAGCCACAGATGAGAAAGAGTCTATATAAAGGTGGGGTGGCAGGTGGCATGACCTACCTAACAGGTTTCACTCCTTATCTAAATGAACCAGCTAGTTAAATTAAATTCAAATGGAGTTCAAGCTTGACTTCTCCAGTGCTGGTCAGCACAGGCCCCAGTCTGCACCAGCTGTGTTGATAGGGTCTGTCTGTCTTTTCCTCTTTCCCTGCAACTCCTGGACTGAAACTGCTCACCGAGTGAGTGCTAACTTGGGTCAGGAAGAGAGAACTTCACACACTGAACAAAATCTTATTTAAGGGTTTCTCAGAAGCTTCACTGAGCAGCAAATGCTGCCTATGTTCAGAGATCAGGTGGTACCACTCCAAACAGCATGACCTTTGAAGTATTTACAGTTGGGTTTTTTTCATTCTGTTTGCACTTTGAATCACGGGGTACGCTCAAGATTTTCTTTATCTGAGGAGTGGACAAACTTGCACCGCTTTAACTGAAAGCAGAAATTGTAGATAATCTTTTTAACTCGGGGTGATGGACCTTAAGAAAACTCTCAATTATACTAAACTTAAAAGTAATTAATGGGAGTGGAAGATGCTGTGAAGACACTGTGCAGTTCACCTTTCTGTGCCCTTAAAAAGAACAGACCAGCAATTACAGTGGACAATCAGATATTTGCTACACAAAGATGAAATCAGTGTTTATCTTAGGTCAGTCTTTTCACTCTCTTTGCTAGCAGGAAACAGACACCTTGTCTCTCTGATCAGTACCTGTGCTGGGCGAGACTTGGCCATGGTAGTTTGGAGAGGAGCTGGGACATCCTGACATCCACTTTCAGCAGCTTGGTTTGAGGTTGACTACAAACTCAAATTCCCTGTGCCCTACCTCCTAAAAAACCCTTACCAGCCAGGACAAAGCTGAGCTTACTGCCTTGAGGAGAAGAAGGTTGTGCTTCCAAGTAGAATATTAAAGATGTCCAGCTGGTACAAGTACTTCTTTCCCGAAGTGGTAATAGAACAGGGCTGGCTCTGACTACAGTGAGCTGTCAGAAATGATGTAAGAACGTTTCCAAGACTCTTGGGAAAGACGTGAGTCCTGTCTCACTGAGCTGTTTGATTCTGGGGTTTGGGATGTGCTGATTGTGCAATGCTGTGGAGTGTTCTTTGTGTGGCTGGTTATTTGATTTTAATCCAGGCCCCCTAGAGACTATTGTCTATGTTGTGTTTACATCTGAATGTGTGCTTTATGGAAGCAAGAGGTTTGCCTCTTTAAAAGCAAAACGTTTACCCATCCAAGGGGGTTTTCAGGGTTTCATTTCCCTAGGTGATGACGTGCAACTGGTGCAGATCGCTCTACGACACTTTCTATGCCGGAAGGACACGTGTGTGTGTGTGTGTGTGTACACACGTGTGTGGGTAAGTGTGTGTGCCTGGTGATCTGGCACCTTGCGTGTCCCTTCCAGCCCAGAGTTCATCAGTGGGTCAGCCAGCTCCTAATGACATCATTACACTTGTTTACTGCTCACGCGGAGGAGGCTCTGTGCTGGTGGGTTTGACCACTGTCATTATCTTTTATTTTCGTCCAGCGCTTTCACAAAATCAGAAATGTAGAAAAGCATCTTGCTTCTATAAAGTGATTTTAGTTTCTGACTGAGTTAAAAGGGAAAATAAAAGGTGGAAAATCCTTAACCATTGAAATTCTATTACAAGAACAGCATTTCATGTTGTCATTGAAATTGGTAGTGCAACTAAATAATCAGCATGCTGGTTATAGATTGAAAAAAGGTCCATCTCAAAAGGGAGTCAGTGTAAGTGGGACGAACTATTCTGCAATACATGAAGTCAGAATGGCTTCTTTAGCCACTGGAATCAGTGAAGGCCGTTAAAAGCCATTTGTTGTGCTTTTAAGTCACAGATTTAGGCCAAGTCGTGATACTTGTTTCAGGAGCTAGGCTTCTAAGTGCAGTTTCAGCCACGACAAGACGTTACAGGTTTCCCACACGGGCACTGCTGTCAGTCAGCACTCCTGCCAACCCTGTCACTTAGTGCCACTGGCTTTTGTGTACCTAGAAATAGCTTTCAGCAGAAGTCAGGATTGTTCGACAGCGAACGTGAGTCAACCACCAATGGGCCTGGTTCTTAGGGCGAAATTTCACACGCTTCATAGAAGTAGTTTACAGATCCCCAGTGCTCTGCAATCTACTGGTAGGTAGAAAACCCTTCTGGCGTGGAGCTGTGCTTGTTACTAATGAATTAAGGAATTGCTGTGCCTGTGTTCTCTAACTGCCCCCTCAGCTAAATCTTAGGTGCTGACCAGGTTTATTTCACTGGAAAGTAGAGCTCATCTCATTTTCTGTGATAGTTTAGTTGATTTTATGGTCATGTTGTAGTGAACTAACTTCGTTTTGCATGGCAGTGGCCTAAGAGGATGTGTGTGATAGGAAGTTGCACCCAGAGGATGGTACCTTCCAGGGAGCTGGAAGCTTGATTTGTGATTGCTTGACCAGCCCCTCTAGATTAAATAAGCATGATTGTAGCAGAACCTGATTAGAATTGCTTTGATCACTTCTGAATAAAAGTAATGATCCTAACTTTTGTTTCTACATTTAAGTATCATTTTATTTAACTAGAGCTCTGCTGTTTTTCACATTCTTTACAAGCAGGGTAGCTACTTCATCTTAACAGTGTATTGAAAAAAAGGGGTATAATCCATGACAGACCCTTTTTAGTCATGCTGTACCCATTTGGGGGATGCACACTCCAGGAGCTTACAATTCTCCAATTGCTGTCCTCCTTCTTTGACTTAATAGGCTGAGAGTTAAATATGTCCTGAAAACTGTCATTTGTACAACAGATGAATAGAATTTAGAAATTCTGCCCTGTTGCATAGCAACAGCCACCATTAAAAAATAACATTTTGAAATGTACATAAAAAGACAGGAAACCAGTTAAGCATTTGAATACCAAAGCTTTCTTCTAAGCAGTATCCATTATTTCTTTGACTAAAATACAAGAAAAGCTCCTTTTGGCAGCTTTTTAGATGGTTTTAAAATGGTAGCAATTCTCTTCTTCTGGAGGCAAAGAAAGGGGGCTTGTAGGGGAGCTTGTCTGGAGCTGCTGGGGGTGTTTGGTTTAGGTACCAATTTAATGTAGGCTGTTTTAACTCCCAATACTTCTGCAGTAGCCTCATGGGAAAAATTAATTTTTCAGTCAAGAGCTGCATCATATTATGCACACGGATAATCTGGACCATGTTTTAGGCCTTTCTGGAGGATAATGACAGCGTTAGAAATGTTATGCATCCATGGGTCTCCATCTCTGGTTTTGTAACAAGCCTTCTTCCCATTTAACGCATTGAAAGGCTTCCCCTCGTCTGCTGTGATGTTCCTGCAAGAGCTGGAGTCTGTCTGCCTGTGTCCTCTGGCCTGCAAACATTCCTTGTGGCTTTTCTCCTTCATCGAAGCTTCTCACACTTGTACCGTTTTGTCCACCTTATTTTTTGATTCTGCTCATGTGACAGTGCAGCAAAATGCAGAGTTCCCTTGATGGGTGACAGGACTACAACGACCTACCACAGGTCTACATGGTGATGTGGAGTCAACTTAGCTCCAGTTCACACAGCAGTGATCACAGATAGCTCCAAAAGTTCAGGACAGGTCCAGCATCAGAAGGCTAATTAAGTTACCTCCTCAGTGCAGCATCTGATGGATGAAATTGTATTTCTTCTTTATGAGAGAGCTCGTAGTGGAATTTTATATATTCCCCAAAATAATTAAAGTGCTGATGTAGTACTCAAAACTATTTAGCTTAGAGCAAAACTGAAGATGTTCTGAATTAAAAACTGACATTTTTTTTTTAATCTAAACTGGTAATCCATCAGATCCAGTCCAGCTACACAGGGGACTAGCCCTGGGAGCCTCTGGGTGCTGGCTCGGAGGTGGTGCTGCAGTGATGCAGCCTTCCCCACGAGACAAGGAAACAACTCAGCATTTCACCACCAGGAACCTGGTGACAGCATTCACCTCCTAAATGGAATGGCAAACTCTAAAAAATAATCCAGTCCTACCAGCACCCAGTTTGTAGCTGCTTCATTCTTCTTTCCCATACGTTCTGTGGGGGCTGATTTCCACTGTGCTAGTGAAGAGGTAGCAGACTCTTCAACCGTTGGTTGAACCAGGGGTTGCTTTCACTCAGTCAGGTGATGGAAATAATCATGTTTTAGATCCACATTTTTCATTTCACGTGTCCCTTACTTCCAACATTACCCTGGAATCTGAACTCCTGATTGTTTTTAGCTTTACAGAAACAAACAACCTCACATTCAGTGTCAGCGTAACTTTCTGTCAGAGTAAATGTTTAACTGTACCACATGAACATTTAACCTGCCACGTGTTCAGGACTCTCTACCCTGTGAGGTGAATGCCGTAAGTAGAAATAATAACACAGCATTTGGGGAAGGGAAAACCTTCACCTGCGCTGCAATGCCCTGTGGGACCGTGGCATTTCTGCCAGGCAGATCCAGTGATTCAGTTAAAAATCCAGTTGTTTACTGCCCAGTGTTCTATCCCTTCGTCCCTTGCCCTACAAAAGGCCTCTCTGCACCTGCACATTTACCCTCCCCACGATTCCGGAGGTGTGCAGAGGAGCCGGGGATGCAGGGCTAGCGTGCCGAGCAGACGGACGCAGCAGCACCCAGTTACTTTTAGGGGTTGGGGTGTTCTGTTTCTGCCGGTGGGTATCCACACAGCCTTACCTCAAACACCTAACCTTCAAACCCCTCCCCACCCCCCAGATGTGCCACTTCTTCCTGCTCTGCAGCCAGGCGGTTTTATTGCTGGGTGTTTCTTTGGGCCGGCTCTGACACATGGTGTGGCAGACATTCCCCATAAAAAAGCTGTCGGGCCCCCCCCCAAATGCTTCCCTGAACCATGGCAGGGTGACAGCTTGTAGCCACTTGGTGCTTTGGGTGGAACGTGCACTCCGTTTGACCCTGTCCCAGCGTTAATAGGATTGTAAAGGCTGACTCCTGCCTGACCTCTTCTTGCAAACAACCCTCACCCTTCCCCTTCCTCAACCCTTCCCTACAACGGAGCTGGAAAGTGTTGCTCCCAAGGCAGTCTGGAGTCGCAGTTCATGTTGCAGATGAAAGCAATTGGAAAAACCACTGGAAAAAAGTCAGCGTGGGGCCACCTGTCCTTAACTAGTCCTGCCTGGGAGAACAGTAGGCGTTTGTTCCCTTCTTCAGAGGGAGCTGGGCTGAAGTGCCCCTGCGCGGAGGGAAAATGCCACATTTTCCTCCCAGGCAAGGCCTCTGGTGGCTGGCAGACAGGTGCTTACATCCTCCTCCCCCATTCTTTTAGGTGCTGTTTTGTTTCCTCCAGAGGAAAAAAAAAAAAAAAGGGTGACTGGGGTACAGTTGGAATTGGCCGTGGTTTAGGTGAATAATGTTAATCCCATTGAGTGCTAAGTCAACATATAAAGTAATAAAAGTTCTGACTCTAGTCTCAAGGAGTTGGAACTCACTTTAGTCTCCTTCTGAAGTCTCTTTAGACCTGACTTTTAATCTCATTACTGTGTGTTACTCCTGGTCTTAACTCAAACCAGTTTATAATAAAGCCTGTGTTTTGTGTTTACCACGGCGGCAGGATTAAACCTAAATTAAATTCCTATAGTCTGATGTCTCAGCAACTAAATACTAATCTAGAAAAGCTTGTGTGTAAAAATGGGCTTAAGTCTCTTGATTCCTCCTCGAATCTTCCTTATACTCATCCCTGGCAGCTTTGATATTCACTTTCCACTGTGAGAATCGAGACAATTTTGCCACTGGCCTGCTTTGTTTGCTTACTTTTACAGAAGTGTCACTAAGGGGCTGGGTTAAGTATTTTGACCTACTTCAGGCATCAAAAGGTTCTTTTTTTTTTTTTCCTTTCTAAAGCAAAGATTGGCTTTTCACACTGAAGGGCCACACCTTTCACTCTTCCAGTAATCTGTCTTTAGCAAGCCTCTCCCAGGGAGAGCTCCTGAAAGGACTTGCCTGGCTCTGCCCTGGGGGCAAGAGGAGGGAAGGGCTGGAGGAGAAAACCCTTCTGCCATTGACAAGCAAAATCCATGCAGGCTTTTCAGGCTGTACGGTTTACCCTCCTGGTCTCATGACAGGCAAAACTCTGCCAGGATTATGGGATACACTGGAATGCATTTCTTCGGTAGGACCAACTGTGAGTTAGTACTACCAGGCTTTGTAAATACATGGGGATAAGAGTGACATACTTCAGTGGATTAGCTACACTTTGTACTTCCTAAAAATATGCAGGAACTTCCAGCGTTGGGTGCAGAAAGGCTTTCTCTGTTTGAACAAAGGTAGCGGTCGGTGGAGTGACAGATACCAACCCCAACAGAGCAACTTTTGTTCCCTGGACTAGGAGGGAGATTGAAAGGGGGAAGGAAACGTGTTGACCTACCAACTCCTTCCCATCTCTGTTGATCTGCGGCGAGGGGTTGTGGTTGATTTGTGGAGGCAGCAGTAATGAGATCAGGCAGGAAGAGCATTTTTGTGTCTCTCTGCACCACTTTAATCTTCCACCGCCTTCCAGTTGATACAGGGAATTGCTTCGTGAATTTTGGAATGGAAGTTACTCTGCTAATCACAGTGGGTGCTGGTGTGTTGGAAGACCAAGAGTGAACAGTTCTGTAGTAAAATACAACCCAAGGGAAGCGTCAAGAAATGGCACATCTTCAGTCACAGAAATGCTTGTGTTGGGGGCACCTCTCCAACACTGGAGGGGTAAAATCTAGCAGAGCAGGTTTGCTGAAGATGCAGTGCCGATTAATTGGTGATGTAAAGGGGTAACATTGATACAGTGCCGATTAATTGGTGATGTAAAAGGGCAACATTTGATACAGTGCCGATTAATTGGTGATGTAAAAGGGCAACATTCCTTTGCTGCCGCTCTTGAGTTGCGCTAGCAGTAAAATCGGACCAAACAAGTTAAATAGCCTGGGAAACGATGTAAAATTACCTCTAACTTCATCTCTTGCACCAATAATATATTCAAGACTCTGGAAGCAGAGCTCATTTGTGTATATTGTGGTTGATTGCAACTTCAATCTAGCCCAGTTTATATAAATTAGTGGCTCTATCTGATTTTGCGGCGGACAAAAGCATAACTCTTACTCACTCGCATGACGGTGAAAATCAGGATTTAAAGCTGCAGTCCCGTTTGGGGCTTTCGGCCTCTGTTAAAGAGTCTCGCCTTAGCAGCAGAGCAGCTCAGCCCTTCCCTTGGACTCCCCTCCGACCCCGGGGCACGTCTCATTAGCAGATTAAGGCCAGAGTTAAACGAGTCCTCTGGGAGCGGAGGACGCAGCCCCTGCCGAGCCTGCCGCTCCGGCCCGAAGGGTTTTCCTCAGGCCAGATCAGGCGTTATCTGGTGACTTGCCAGAGGGGAGCAGATCAAGAGATAAAAGTTTGTTTTGCAAAACTCGGCTCATGAATAAACCCTGGAAAAATCTGCGCCGAGCCGTGATGTCACAGCCCTTGCCCGCTCTCAAGTTAATTAAGAGGAGGGCGTGTGAAGTCCCTCTGTCATCGGAAATCTCCCTTCGCACGTCCCGCGGGTGAAGGCTCCAAGTCTCGCGGGGGGAAGGAAGGCTCCGAGCCCCGCTGCTGCCGAGCCCCTGGCTGGGAGCAGAGCGATGGCTTCCCCGGCCTTGCCTTCCCCCGGCCTGCCTTCCCCCGTCCTTCCCCGGCCTGCCTTCTCCCGGCCTGCCTTCCCCACTCTGCCTTCCCCGGCCGGCCTTCCCCCGGTCTGCTTTCCCCCGGCCTTCCCCCGCCTCCCGCCCGCCAGCCGCCGGGGTCAGCCGGAGGTAACCCGGGGCGGGAAGGCTCCGGGGGCGGCTGCCCAGCGGGAGGAGCCGCCTCGCTGCGCCGCTGCCCTCGGCAATTTTCTGGTCAGTAACTCTCTGAAAGCAGAGCGTGGCTGGTGCAGCGGGGAGGGGCCGGCAGGAGACGGTGGCGAGAGATGAAGGGGGAGAAGAAAGAGGGGTTGGGTTCTCTCCAGGACGGAAAAGTGTCTGTCCAAGAACTCAGCCAAAGCACGAATTAAATAGTCCTCTGTCCACCGTTAAATTCCCGCCCATGGGTGGCTGGGCAAGGTCCCGACAGCCCGAGCAGTAAGCGACGCCCTGTGTCTCCTTTCCTTCGGTCCTCTGCCTTTGCCCCTGTCCCAGACGGGAGCCTCTCTGGTTGGGGGAGTTGGTCAATCCAGGACTTAGCCTCCAGTTGGGACCCGCTTGTGCCAATTTACAATTACTTTAAAACGGAAGGGAGACTCAGACCGGGCTCTGAGACCCATGTCTACATTTTGAGACTTGTGCTTCCTAATCCCAGAATCCCAGCACGGTGGAGCTGATCTGGTGCCACCCCCTGCTCCATCCAGCAGGGTCACCCAGAGCAGGGGGCCCAGCAGCGCAGTGTCCA
>WTSP01012701.1:0-14449 GCA_025331215.1 Actenoides lindsayi | reverse complement strand
CCTCCCCCGGAGGAAGACCTCCTTTTGATTTTGTCCTTTTTTAATCTGAGCGAGCCAGGCTTGTAAATATTACCCCGAACGCGAACAATGACTTAAAAACAGAGGCGGACTCGCCGTCCCCGTCCCCGACTGTTAGCTCTCAGATCAGGGCAGCCTAGGAAGTGGACCATTATCTCCTTGAGGTTCAGGACGTGCTGACTAACACCCCCCCTCCACTGAGCTCGCAGACCTTTGGCTCCTTAAAATCTCCCCGAAGTGGGAAACCCACACCCCCGACGGACGCGCTCGCTCCCGAAGGATTTCAAACCACGGCCAAGGGTGCCGGGTGATGAGCGGTTGTCACCCCCCCCAGCTCCCCAATTGATTTGTCTCGAGGAGGGCAAGGTGAAATGCCAAAGAAAAGCTCTCCAGATGTAGCAGGAGGTGCCAGACTGCAGCCTTATCTCTGCTGGGAGCGTCGGCCGAGGGAGCCGGTGCCAAACGGTCTTTATTTTGAGGATGTGGAACCTCACAGCTTCTTTTTTTTTTTCTTTTTCTTTATGGTTTTTGTTTGGTTTTGTTTTGTATTTAATTTGCCCTAATGCTGAGAGTCCTGTCGAAACAAGATTCAAGTCAGAGGGGTTTCAGATGACCTCAACATAGAACCAGGGTGCTGCTTCTTAACTGGATTTTTAGGTTGTTCGTTCAACACAGAGCAAGTGCCACCTCAACGTGAGGAAAAACTTCTTTACTAGAACGGGCTCCCCCAGAGAGGTTTGTGGAGTCTCCTTCTCTAGAGACTTTCCAAACCCACCTGGATCTGTGCCTGTCTGGCCTGCCCTGGGTGATCCTGCTCTGGCAGCGGGGTTGGACTTGATCTCCAGAGGTCCCTTCCAACCCCTACCATTCTGTGATTCTATGATTCTGTATTCTGTTCATGAAGGTTGTGATAGCACATTCAAATTAGCTACTGGAAACAAGCCATTATCAATGATAGAGGCAAGCATCAGGGAATTAAGAGAATACCAGGTTGGAAGGGACCTCAAGGATCACCTGGTCCAACCTTTCTTGGCCAAAGTCCGGTCTAGACAACATGGCCCGGCGCCCTGTCCATCTGAGTCTTCAAAGTGTCCAATGCTGAGGACACCAAGCCCATGTTGATGCAACCCAGCATCCTGTTGGTTTTCTTTCACCAGAGCAGTGCACCGTTTGCTTTTATTGAGCTTGTCTGTTGTCCACCAGGATCCACAGGTCTCCTTCCAGGAAGCTGCTCCCCAGGTTGTGCTGCACTCCTGGATTATGTTTTCCTAAGCAGCGTGTAGGAAGGAGAAAAGGGATAGCTACTAATCAGTAGGATTCCTTCAAGGTGGAGGACACATTTATGAGCCTTGAAGCTGGGCAACTGCATCTCCTTGACTGGCTAAGTATGGGGAGTCAGGAGCTGACTGCATCCCAAAACTTATCTGCGTGTTTGGTGGCCTCATGAAGTCACCAGCGACCAGAAATGAAACTCTCCTCAGTGAAACTGCTTTTTTTTTTCCTATGCCAACAATGACCTTGATCTGAAAAAGGGCCTCAAATGAGCTGCTCTTTCAATAATGCATGAAAATGACTTGTGTCTTCTATTTTGCTTTGCTTCAGAATCCCTGGCACCATTGCAGGGGAGGTTGGGTTGGGCTCTGAGCACCCTGCTCTAGCTGCAGATGTCCCTGCTCCCTGCAGGGGGGTTGGACCAGATGACCTTGAAAGGTCCCTTCCCCCCCAACCCATTTGATGGTTCTATGAAATAACTGGCACGCAAAGAGGAAATGCAACGTCTCTCTTGCAGGACACCCTGTCTTTCATCATTTCCTGTGCTCCAGGAGCCCACGGTTAACTGGAAACACTCAGCACCTACCTAGAGTGCTAGTATGGTCATTAAGCACAAGGAGAAAAGCTTGGTAGAAGAGACCATGGTAGGGTTCGTTGGGGTAAGGAGTCAACATGAGAACTCGGTCAAGAAGAATCCCTCCTTGTCTGCAAGCTCAACAGATCCATGGGTTGAGCGTTCCCACCTCAGCAACCACAAACCCAGCCTAAATCCAGATGGATTCAAGATTCAGTGCAACCATCTGATACTACAAAAGAAATGCAGCTCCAGGAAAGGCACGGTGACCTAAACCAGCCACCTTCTAACTCCTAACAGCAAGAGGCCTCAGCAGAGATGCTGATAGACGTGAGAAATCCTTTGCTCAGCCAGGAAAAATGGCATCACTAATCATCTCGAGGAGGAACAAAGAGCCTGCGAATCAAGCCGACGAGAAGCACCTCAACTTGTCCCGAAGGTTGTGACAAGCTTAAAACCCGGTTGGGAAGCCAACTGAGGCAGCCACCAGCTGACAAAGAGCATCTCCTCCTCATGCTCACTTCTTGGTGAAGCTGCTGGAAACATTTGAGACATGGATGCATCGAACGTCTGTCCTCCAGTTGATTTGGATTCCTTGATTTTAAGAGACACGCAGAAGGGAAAATGTGTCAGAGCGTGAAAAGGGGAAAGATGAGAAGTTGTTAGCAAGTTCATCTGTCAACCAGGGTAGAAATCTTCCCAGGTCTGTTTTTCTCAACCTGCCACGTGTTAAGAAAACTTAATTTAAAAAGACTAATTCAGAAAAAAAACAGCTGAACTGTAGAAGAGGAAGAAAAATTGGACCAGTATCGTTGGAAGATCAAAGAATCATAGACTGGTAGGGGTTGGAAGGGACCTCTGGAGATCATCGAGTCCAACCCCCCTGTTCCAGCAGGGTCACCCAGGGCAGGTCACCCAGGAACAGATCCAGGCAGGGCTTGAAAGTCTCCAGAGAAGGAGACTCCACAACCTCTCTGGGCAGCCTGGGCCAGGCTTTGTCACTCTCAAAGGAAAGAAGTTCCTCCTCGTGTTGAAGTGGAACCTTCTGTGCTCAAGTTTATACCCATTGTTCCTTGTCCTGTTGCTGGGCACTACAGAAAAGAGCCTGGCCCTTTCCATTCAACACCCACCCCTCAGATATTTATAGACATTAATAAGGTTGGTTCCCTCTCAGTCTACTCCTCTCAAGACTAACCAGCCCCAGTTCCCCCAGTCTTTCAACATGATGGTATCTTTTGTGGGTTTTACAGACCTTTCTGGATGAATATTTCTGTAGAGAAAGAGTGACTTGCTGGAACTTTCTCCCTTTCACCCTACTCCCAGCAGGATCCTGACGCGTTTTGTCTGTGTGCTCTCACTGGCTGGTGTCCCTGTGTGTACCCAAAGCCATGGCTGCACATCCTCTCTCTAGGATAGACTTGAGGTTTGGCTGGGCTGCTAATTTTCTTTCTGCTTCCCCCCCCAGCATTCTCCCTCAGGCAGCACTTGAAGAGATCCACAAGTTTTCTGGGAGCTACACCTGCATGAACACGTTCAAAGGACGAACATAGACTTGGTGGTGCAGGGACTGTTCTTCAGTGAGACCAACACAGGCACGAAAATCCTGACAAGACTGTGAATCAGCAGGCTTGGCTTTTAGCCTGTTCATGTGACTTGCACTGCTCTGAGGCAGCACATTTCTTGCAGGTCATATCCATAGTAACGTGACCTTTGCACAGGATTGAATGACTAGACTATGGACCCTTGGAAAGAAAAACAAAAACGTGTGAAATGTTTATATGATGCTTAATTCTTTAGAGTTCAGTTGTTAAATCTACTCATAGTTTTAAGATGTCATTTTTGTCTTTCAAGTGTCTGTATGCTCTCTCAGCTGAGAGGCAGCACATCACACCCTGTACCTCCTTCATCCCCTCCCTTCAGAGGAACCACAATTACAAACTGCTACTGGTTTCATTTCTGCTGTTTGAATGGCAAACTTAAAAAATACTTTGAAGAGCTAATAGTTCTGGACATTTAATGGAAGCTTCCTTCCCTTTCTTCACTTTACATCCCTTGATGAAGCTGTTCCCAACTCACATCAGGGAAGGAGCAAACTGTGGAGCAATGTTTTCTTGGTGAAAGGCCACCCAGGACTTCTGTCTGGAAGGCCTGTGCTGGGCCCGGGCTGGCTGTCTTACCTGTGAAGGCTGGGGGGCAATGCTCAGTCAGAAGAGCAGGCAGTTTGAATAGTGGGAGATTCTTTCTGTCACTGAACTCATCTATGAAATTTAATTCTCTTTCTGAATGTTTTTGTTCATTTATGATAAAAAATATATCTATATATTCAGCATTAATCCCAGATTGCCGCGCATGTAGGCAGCATCACACTGGGGATGGACTAAATGTAGAACTAAAACTAGAGCCTGCTTGTACAAACATGCATTCACTGACATAATCCATGCAGAAGAAATCCATTGTATCAGTCTGCACAGTGAAGTAAGTGGAATAATGCTCTAAAAATAGAAGAGACAGTACTGCACTGCTCATGAAATGTGAAGTTGGGAAGCACAGACAGCAGAGACCTGATTAAATGCACGTTGAATTCAACTGGGAATATACCCCTTGGTTTTTAGGGGCATTGAATCAGGCACTGATCGGCCAGAAGTGATAAATACTGCTTGGGCTGAAATGCCAGAAGCAGCTAGACTTTATTTATTTTTGTAATGATATATTCTCTTTGACAGCCTTGTAAGAGCAGCACTGCATTCCTATGCCAGATGCAGTGTGCAGCACTAGGCATAGTAATGTAGCTGAAATGTTATTTGGAACTCTACTAAAAGAGGAATTAATATAATTACAAGAAAGTAGCAAGCCTAACTAGAGAAGACCTGAACGAAGCACCTTGAGGGAGGCCTTGTGATTAAAATGAAGGAGTGAATTTAGGGCTCCTGAGTTGCATTTTGAGCTTTTCCTTAGATGTCCTGTGTGACCTGGGGCAAACTGCATCATTTTAAGGTGCCCCCTGACCTGCAAAGCAGATATTTCCTGTGTTTCCCTGCCTCAAAAGCTGTAAGCCTGGCTACCCGTTTGTCAAGTTCAAATGGAACGTGCTTTAGAAAGGAAAAGCAGTATTTGTTCATAGAACAAAAAGTTCTAGAAAAAATTTAGAAGAAGAAAAAAACCAAACCCCATATGCCAAAATGAATAACTTCCTGAAAGGGATCCGAGCGACAGCAGAACAGCTGAGAGCCGTGCTTGAAAAACTCCTTTGGTTCTGCCATGTAGACTGGAGACCGACTCAGGGGCAGCGAGGCGAGCATTGAAATGTGAAGGTCTGGCATCAGGAGATGTGTCTCTTCGGGGCAGTGGGACTGATGCAAGCCCTGCTGCTGCCGGGGTGTCCTGAGGAGCTCCCCGTGCTGGGTCGGTGCTTTCCTTCCGAGTGCACGGCACAGAAACCATAGCCCTGTGCCAGCTTTGAAAAGGTTCCTAACAATGGAGTTTTGTTTTAAATTCCGAGATGTCTGAGGCTCTCTGGGGAGGATGAAAAGAAACTTTGATCTCTGTGATTTTGACGCCCACCCTAATAGATGCTTTCAGCTTTATTTTTTCTGTTAATTTTTGGAGAAGAAACTTAGTTCATTGGAAACAGGAGTGCAATGAGGGGAGCACCCTTTCAGGATCTGCCAGAAACACTGAAGGTACCATATTATCAAGAGACGCTTGGGAGAGGAAGGGATGATTACCCCTACCTCCCTTTCTGCAGGCTAATCCTTCCCTGTTTGTCATCGATCCCAGTCGGGCACGCAAGAGCAAAGAGAGCTGGTGTAGGAGGGCACCCCGCGGCATCCCCTTTACATTAGACCTTGATGCTGAGATTCTGTTCATCGATAACAGCCTAATGCAAAAGGGAGGTACAAACTAATACACACATTGCAATTAAGTCCCCACTCATCCCCAGATCCTGTCTCAGAGGAATCTGCTCTTTCTCTGCACTGCATAAAAGATGTTCCCTATCTGCAGAGGTTCTCTTACATGCTAAGTGCTGTCGATTTCTTTCTAATGAATATAAACAAGCCAGAACATAGCTGAGACTCTCATCATCTCACTCCTCTCATACACACAGGCACAAACTTCCCTCTCTCTTTCCCTCAGGGTCTCTGAGCGGACAGCAGGTCAAATAGCAGTCACAGTGGGGGAGAGGTATGCAGCAAACAGAAAATAATGAGGAAAACATTGACTTTGCTTTTCAGATAGTAAGGAGGAGTTGGGTAAGAGAGTTTCTTCTCCCGTGAGTGTTCGAGATGGACTGCTCTCCGTCCAGGGAACTCCTGGCAGGTTTGGATGGGTACATTTGGAGGCTTTAGTGTTTTTATAGACAGGCTGCTCTGGAATGCCTGCCGAGGTCTACTGTCCCTTTGCACAGGAGGTTAGTGTTGGGTAATCTTAAAGTGCTGCAAATGTGGACAGGCTTTGTTGAAGCCTAAGGCCCTCTCAAAGGAATTTCCGCCCTTTGACTTATTTTAATTTTGGTTTTCCCTGCTCTCTCCACCGCCTCCTGCTTTTCACTGCACAACTATTTTTTTTCCCCTTCTGTTTTCCTATGTCATTACTGCACTTTCCAGTGCCACCATATTGAAGCCAGATGTCATACAAAAGAGTCTGGAGTAAATCGAAATCAGGGTATATATTTATTATCCTGCTACGTGAAGTTGTGGGAGCAAGTCACAGAACTTTCATCTGAAATTTGGTTGTACTTGTTCCCATCTATGAAGAAGCAGAAGACCCCTTACTATTTTTTTATTTTTTTTTTTTACAGGAGATTGCTGCTGTTTTAAAATTTGAATGATGGAAAAATGTTAGCCATTTGGGGACATGTGTTCTCCTGACATAAAAAGACCCTATTTAAATGGAAGGATTTTTCAGTTCCAGGTGTTTCCAGAGGCTGGTGCTTGTACAAAGTAATTCTGAGAATGAACGAGGCAGGGCAGGGAGAGGAGGAGTCCTTTGTAAGCTAATCTGATTCCTCGTGTTCAATATTCAACGTTGTGTTTTGGTTTTTGATGAGAAAAAAAAGAAAAATAAAATCCTGTCATGCACCCGTGGTGAACTTTAAAAAGGTCCTTCCAGCCATGTCCCTTCTGCTGGCATGTTCTGAGCAGAAGAGGAGTGAGCCTGAAAGTGGGAGCTGTGCTCTACCCACTCATCCATTGTTCTGTTGAGGTTAAAAAGGGGCAGAGTCCACCCCTACAGTTCTAGAACTTCACAGAAAGTGCCTGGGCAAGTGGTTCTGCTGTTTGCAAAGAGAAACTTGTACTTTTATGTAACGTGTTAATTAGTGTGGGCGGGTATGATCAGATCTAGTCTTGCAAGCCTTTCAGACAACTCCCTGAACACTCCCACCTTCAGATATTAACAGATAGCTCTGCACTTGCCAAATCTCCTAACAACCCGGTAACAGGCTTAATGCAAGCAGAGCATAAGTGGGTGCCTTTCTTTCAAAGGGAACACATCTGTTCAGAGCAGACATTAATTTGGGCTCGTGTTTTCCTCTAGCTGAAATGCAACTGTTGAGAAAAGAATACAGGGTGACCTTGGATCATCTGTTTTGTTTTTATTTCTTCATGTGGCTTCAATAAACTTAAATCTGGGTGACAGCCACTTTTTTTTTTTTGACAGCACTTGTTCGTAAATTTGGGGGTAAAGCAAGATTATGTCAAATGTAATCTTCTGCATTTTTCACTAAACAACCAACAGCCCCGAGAGTCAGATATTCTGCACTGTCTTTGTAGCCCTCAGCCCTCTGGTGCTAAGATACTTCAACCTGGTGTTGCTTCTCAGCTTGCCAGAGTTTGGAGCCTGAGCAGAACCCATCAGTGACAGCAGCAGCGACCGTCTCTAGTGACCAGAATCCTCTTTGTTGTTAAGAGTGCTTTTCTGAAGGAGACCCTGTGATGTGAATAGTGGCGGGCACCTCTCACAGATTTCAGCAGCTAACTTGCAAAAGGACGTGAAGAAAACCAGAACTTCACCTTCTCCTCACTACTCATTCTCTTTTATCCAGTGTTCCTATGGGAAGCTGTCTATTCAGTCACTTTTCTGACTGATAAACCACCTCTTCCCACCCTCTGGTTTACTAAGATCACTTCAGTCCCTTTCTTCAATGCCTTTAGGGAGTTGACAGCTTCAACAGAAGCAGCCCTTTCTGTATGCTTGAGGGAAGTCAGATCAGCAAGGTAATGGTTAGAGACAAGATCAGGCTTTGTCTTGAGGTGGCTGAGGTACCTCAGCCTGTAGACTGCAGATGAAAGACGCAGGACACGAGTGTTGCCAGTACCATAGAAGGTAGCGGGTTGAGTTCCCCTTGCTCCTGTCACCTTTTGGAAATACAAGATCCTCTTTTGTTTCTGTAACAGGTTGCTGGAGCAGAAGCTTGGTCAGAAACACTGATCCAGCCTGTGTGGACTGGATACAACAGAAAAATGTGGACCTCTGAGAGGACAATTTGTATCTTCACACCTTCCCAAAGAGTCCGAATTTGCTAGTTCCTTATGGTTGCCTTTGCCATGGGCATCACGCCATATTAATGCAAAAAAAAAAAAAAAAAGAAAAAAAAAATCAAAGCAAATGTATATTTTGATTTTTCTGCATAAATCTAGGAAAGAACAGTTCCTTCTTAAATGAGGAAAGAAAGCACTCCAGCTCCAGAGTGGCTGAAGAGTGAATGTATGAGACAACAAAATAGAGGATCCATGCAATCTCAGGGGAGTGTGGTGGCCCTAAACAGACAGAGGTGAGATGCCACCTCATATTCCTGGAGTTCTATAATAGTAGAGGCCTGTGGTTTCCATCCAAACACCAAGCCTATAAAAGAAACTTGTTACTCCTGCTCATCTCTATGGGTCACCATGCCCTAAAGATCAGTCCATTGTGTAGTTTGCTGGCTCTAAACACCCCAACATGCCAGTTGCTGTTTGCTGTCTCTTGGTTTTTTTGAGAAAGGGAAAGCAACCCATGTGTGTGAAGACAAGGAAGGTCAGTTTGACTCACCACTCACTTTTCCCTAGCCAGCTGCAAAGGTCATCCATCATGCCAAGGTATTACAAGGACACGTGGTTCTCTGGCTTGTGTTGGTGATTGTCCTGACCCAGTGCTATGGTTTAGTTTCCTGTTTTTTTCTTATGCCAAGCATGTTTGTTTGTTTGAATTTTATTTATCTGAAAGCATTACCTCTGTATGGGAAAGGCTTTTCACAGATAGGTATCCTAGATAGGAAATTTCCCTGACTATATTTATCATATAAGAATACAAAAGTGAAAAGCTGCTGTTTGACACCCTCCCCAAGCATCTTCCTCCCCAAGCAACATGGAATTAATGCAGAGGGACACTGCTGGAGTACCAGTGCCTTGAACCTAGACATCTTAGAAGCCTGCTGGCTTCTGCGTGAAAATGACCCTGGCTTCCAAAATTGACTTCCCTCGTGTCTTCTGAGGCAGTTTGCCACTGTGATTGGTCACCTGAGCAAGTCACTGTCACGCTGCACCAGTACAGAGGGGGACTGCACGGCAAGCTCTGGTACATATAATGACTGAACATCCTGACTTAAACCTCTAGCTTAAAAAAAAACCCCAACAGATTAAAGAATGAGATGACACATGATAGCCAGTACAAAACCAAGTACTGCAGTCAGGTGTCTGGTTGCCCTTAGGTGCCTGGGAATAGCCTACATGAGTCTCGGAACTGCTGCCTTAAATTTGACCCCTGTCTGGTTGCTTCCCTTGAACCACCACGTGCAAACGCTGGGCGTTGTGAACACGTTGACTGAAACTCTTCTTCGTCCTCCTTTCTTAGCACAGGGCACTTTGGAGCACAGCCACCAGCTGCTGCTTCTCTTTTGGGCATTGCTGTGGATCCGACGAGCCTTTCCACACACCCTCCTGGCACAGAACTGCAGCTGTTGGAAGAGGCAGTTCTTTGCTCTCTTCACCAGGCAAGTCAACAGTTAGTGCCTTTATGCTGAGAGGGGACTGGAATACATGCAGGGGAGATACCATTGCTGGAATATTTTGGCTATTTGAAAAATGCTGTCCTATGGAATAAGGCTTTATAACAGAAAGGGCTCATTGCAGAAGAATGTTGACGGAAGATGGAAATGGTCATAACGGAAAACAAGGGATATCCAAACACAGGGTTCCTCATCCTGGAGCCTGCTGGCAATGCTGATTTCATGCAGACATGCCATAGCAGAGTCCTTGTACCCCCTGCAACTTTGCCTATGACAGGTGATAGCAGAGGTGCCAAGCTCGTTGTCTCTGCTCTCTCAGCTTTTTTGAATGTAAGAAAATAAAGGCTTTTTACAAAAAAAGACATCCATCCATCAGAGAACAAAGCAATTCTTTGGTTCAGAGTCAGCCTTCCTTAGAGTAGAGAGAAGACTCTCTAAGGTATCAGAAAGAGAAGCCACAGCATCTCCTGGCTGATCCTTGAGGTCTCAGGCCACATTTCCCCTTGTTAATAATAAAGTGGGAAGAATGTGTATCAGTATCACAAGTCAGCTTGTGAGCTATTGCTTGGCCGCCTTCTCCCCAGCAAGGAAATCCCTGTGGTCTCTTCTGGCCTCCCATCAGGGCTGCAGATTCACAGAGGGTACTTTTGCAGACCTGGGCAGTACATTGTTACTATTCTAAGAGCTATGCGAAAGCCGCTGGAGAGGGACACCAGCAAGCAATATGGTGTGTGCTTCTGTGGCTGAACACTCCATAACTTTTAATATTCTACTATTCTGGAATATTCAGTATTAGTGATCTGACATTTTTCACCTGTCTGCTATTGCAAAAAAACCCTTCTTCACCCACACCAACTATTGTAACACTTCTGAACCCTAAACCACGTTCAGCTTCTCTGTCATCCTGTTGGCATAGCTGAGGTTTAAGAAGCGTGTTAATCAAATGAAATATAGACTTGAATTTAGTTAGGAGAGATCTGATGCAGAAAAAGGATTTAAAAAAAACACCCCAAACCAACAAAAGTTGATGTCCTGCAGCAGATGCTACGTACATTAAAAAACCCAAAGGAGTCATGTACAAACAACTATGTTTAATCACTGAATACAATGCTCTGCTTCCATCAGTACAGGATTATACCACTGAGCCTTCTGACCTCGTTATGACTGTTTTGAACATGCAGAGTCGATGCAGCTTTATTCCAGTTTTAAACCCAGGTTTCCTGATACACATCCCCTCTGTTCAAACAAATTGCAGAATTGTAATATTTCTTACTCAAAAACTCTTAAATTTGGCTTTTTTTTTTTAAACTCAGACAAGTACTCCTCACGAAGCTCTCATTCCCTACACCAATTAAGAAAATAACCTTAATTCTTCCAGACTCTTAAGCCCGGTATTGGTTGTACTGGGTCTGACTGGTGCTTTCTGGCTGGAGATGTCACGTTTCCTGCGATGCAATCTGGTAGGTAGCGTTGCAGTCTTCAGTATTTCCCTTTGAAAAAACTCTTTATATTGTCAGTTGGGTTTGCCAATGGCTCCTGATAGCCAGAGGGAGTTACAGTCTGTCTGTCTGCTTCAGTGAACCCAGTTCTTGCAAATGAACTCTCAGAGAAGACCTTCTCTTGAATGAGCCACGGGAGCCATGCTGAGTTTATTTTAGTTGGGTTTATTTTAGTTTGGTCTGATTTTTGCTGATCCCTTCATTTTTTCATCGTTTTGTCTGTCTCTTCCAATTGTTCCTGTTGGGGAGGACTGTGTTTTGAGAGCTTCTGAGCCAGAATGCTGTGCATGCAGATTATTTATCTCTGCACCTTCCCTTCAGGCAGACTCTCACCTGTGCATGCCTCTGTCCACACCTTCTTATGCATGAGCACTGCAGCTGCCCTAGATCTGTCTGAGCTCAGCCTCCTTTCGAGCGGGCCGTGTCCGGAAGCCCAGGATGCTAGCACTGCTTCTGCCTCATCCCTGGAGAACTGCACAGCCTTCTCAATACCGTCAGGATCTGCAGTTTAATTAGGAAGGACTGTTAGGTAGTGGGTGGCCAGAACATCACTTCCTGGTCAAAGGGGGAATTATGAGCTAGAAGTCAAGCAATGAAGGAGGGAAGGTTTGCTGAAAGGGATGGGGGGTGTGTGTCCAGAGAGTCCAGAGAGCTCAAGCATTAGGTTTGGATGTAACCACCCTGCTTTCTGGGCCAAAATACTGAACTGTAGGTCTACTGGCATTTATAGATCAGTACTGATGTAGAGAATAAACAGGCAGGAAAGCACACAAACCCCTTCCATCTGTCTGAAACTTCTGTTCGACAGAACTAAACTACAGCTGTTCGACATGGGCAATTCTCCCTAGAAAATGAGCCTGCTTGCTTTCAGTGGATTATTTTTCAATAGACTTCTTTCAAATTTTCTTTATCAAATACTCTGTATACTTCATGGTTCTGTGCCAATGATTTGCTTGCAAGCTCTTCACCATAACCATCGCTTTGAGTGCTTGCCATTAATTAATGTAGCTTTCCTGCGGAACTGGCCATCCCAGTCACATGGTGGCTTTGCTTTCCCCTGGCTGGATGGCTTCCAATCCCACAGAAAGCTTTCTAGGGGCTCCAGTATGTCTGATGATGGCTGTGAGATGGCTTCTGGCAACGCTGTTGATGCAAATGCCTACTTCAATGTGTTCTCATGACATACTCCAACCTTGCGATCAAAACCTAACTTGAGATACCGTCAAAAGTGCATTTGCCTAATAGCAGAAATTTCTCACAGTTTGGTTTTGTTTCTTTCACTGGATTCGCCTCTCTCAGCTTCAGAGAGTCAAGGAAATAAAAAAAATAATCACACTATGCTGATCCCGGAAATAGTTATTGTAACAGTGACCTCCTGACACCAGGGCATGGCATAGTTCCGCACGAGGGGAATGGCACAGTGGTTTTGGGGGGATTTGTTTTGCCACATGCTCACTCCTAGTTCACTGAAGAAAATAAAAGCACAAGTGGAATGAAGCTGTGCCGCCACTTAGATTTGGAAAGTGAGCAAATGTAGAAAATGAGCAGAGTGTCTGCAGGCCCTGAGAAGACGGGTGCCTTAGCAGAAGGGTTGTGTGTGCTGCTGAGCATGATTCCATTCTCCTGATGTACGTGTCCTCCCTCCTCACTCTGCCTCTGGGGTATGAGTTTCAACTTTGACCACCAGACCTGCACGCTTAGTCTCTTGACACACATCTTTGCAACCCAGGCCCTACCAGAGCATTTCAGGGTCTATTGATAGGGCAAGGGCAAAACAGAAACCTGTCTGGTCCCTGTGTGAGTTGATAGGCGATGACACTGGTGGTATAGCCCTTAGGTCACCCTAAAGCCTCTCCATGACAGCAGCCTCGGTCCCAAGTTCCTGGCCTGCTGTTCAGAGGCAAATGCTGCACTGCTAAGACCCAGGTTCGCCCAGCACAGCAAAATCCAGTATTTGCCCGTGAGCTCCTGTTAACGGTACCGCTCTACAGACCCAAACCCTACCGCCACATCTGCAGTTGAGTTCTCACACTTGTACTTGACCCGGTAGATTCCCTGACAGCTTCCCCTGAATGCCACAAACGCAACATTTCCGTGCCTTGAAACAAAGCAAGGCCGGGAAACCTGCCCCTGCAGTTCCTCCCCGGTAGCTTGCGAGGTGTGTTTCGGGTAAGGGGGAAAGGATCCACTGTGCCGAGCGGGCCGAGAAATGCGAAGGCTCCGAGGGTTTAATCGCAGGACCGTTTGCTTGGGGGCACTCGCCATGGGTTTTCCCCCTTGGAACTTTCAGCAAGCGTAGCCTTTGTTTGCATTTTTCTGTGGTATGTGTTTACTGTTAATTTGTGCTGCGCATACTGTGAGAAATTAAGCCATTATGTTGGTGTTCCTTTTTTTTTCCCTTTCTCCTGCTTTCATTCTTTTTTCCTCCCCCTTCAAAATCCTTACAATTCCTTTCATTATTTGATGTTAACAGGACAAAAGAAATAAATACTTGAAAGAAGATACAAGCTGTGTTTCTGTTTTACTTTGGAGCTGCTGTGGTAACTGAATACCAGTCTGCAAGGTCAAAAAAAAAAAAAAAAAGAGAAAAGAAAGAAAAGAAAAAGAAAAAGAAAAAAAAAAACTGCCAGAAAACCTCAGCGCTCAAGCCACAGGTTGCGTTGCCCATTGTAAAGCAATTTTCAGCCCACATGCCTAAAGAGCATAACAGTTGCTCTGTAAATCTCCGAGTGTTTCATATAGTTTCCTTGTCATGCGGCCATTAAGTTTTATAACCTTTATATTTCAAGCGAAACAACGACCGCGGATTCCTTCTAAATGTCCTAATCGGTTCCACATGTCAGCAATTTTTAATATTTTGGTTGCTCAGTAGGTAGCGAAGCAGCCCGTGGGACGGTTGGTCTTGGCCGCGGAGCCCGGACCCTGCCTGGCCGGGGGATAAACTCCCGCTCCCCCCGAGCGCCCGCCGCCAGCCCCTCCGTCTCCCGCCGCCCGAGGCGGCCCCGGGTACACCTCTCCCGCCCCCGGCCCCCCCCCCTTCCCCCCCCTCCCCCCCCGCCCCGCCCTGCCCCCCCCCCGCCCCCCCCGCCCCCGCCCCCGGCC
>WTSP01012700.1:14380-93703 GCA_025331215.1 Actenoides lindsayi | reverse complement strand
TCATTGGACATAACAGAGCAGAGCCTGGCTCCATCCTCCTGACACTCACCCTTTACATATTTATAAACATGAATGAGGTCACCCCTCAGTCTTCTCTTCTCCAAGCTAAAGAGCCCCAGCTCCCTCAGCTTTTCATCATTCTCCACTCCCTTAATCATCTTTTTGGCTCTGTGCTGGACTCTTTCAAGCAGTTCCCTGTCCTTGAGCTGAGGGGCCCAGAACTGAACACAGTATTCCAAATGAGGTCTCTCCAGGGCAGAGTAGAGGGGGAGGAGAACCTCTCTGCACCCACTAACCACACCCCTTCTGATACATCCCAGGATGCCATTGGCCTTCCTGGCCACAAGAGCACATTGCTGGCTCATGGTCATCCTGCTGTCCACCAGGACCCCAGGTCCCTTTCCCTCATGCTACTCTCTAACAAGTCAGTCCCCAACCTATACTGGTGCCTGGGGCTGTTCTTTCCCAGATGCAAGACTCTACACTTGCCCTTGTTGTATTTCATCTTGCTTCTGTTTCTTCCATCCCTTTAAATCCTGTGAACTCAGGGCAGGCTCACCCATCCTTCCTTTCTTTGCTGACCCAGGAAAACCAAAGCCTTGTAAGTATGTGCAAAGAGGAAGTCGGATAACTGCTTCTTCAGCCATAGTAATCCCCCTAGCTTTGCTGATCTGATTTTGGTCTGTAAGCAGCTTCATTTTGGGAGGGTCTACTTTAAAGGATCATGAAGTTATTCATATATCTAAATAATAACTTTCTGAAATGCTGCTGTAGCCTTTTGTTCATCCCCTACACTTTCATATGTGTTGCTCCTTTTATCTTGTCTGTAAGTTAATTGACCCAGTTGACCAAATACAACCACTTTGATGAGATATGTATTTTCCTTACAAAAGTAGCTTAGTTTTTGCCTGTAGGTATTATGTGGAGACAGGTAAAAATCTGTTTATTTAAACATCACTTTTTTTCATTTCTGTATTAGGAAAAACAGGTTCAAAGAACATGAACATTGAGATTTTTTTTTTTTTTTTATAAAAGTATTTTCATTAGTTCATGACTTTGGTTTTGAATCAGTGTTTTGATTTTGTAAGAAAGTTGGTTTCCCCACTGGTGTTTTCACCTGTTTAGCAGACACCCTGAATAGCAATTACTTGATCTGTAACTTGGAAGGCTGTATCACTGTTAAAACAGTACAACTGGTATTGTTGAGATTTTTACTTTGTATAAATTCTTCATTCCTGCAAAAGTGAAATCTCTAAACTGGAGAGAGATAAGAGTCACTGCGGCACTCTTTGAAGAGGAACAGTATAAAAGCAGCACTGGATACCAGCTTCAAATTTGGTGGTGGTGACAGATGATGAATATCCAAGGAGACATGATTATGCTTCTGCCCAGAGAAGAGCAGCTAAGCTGATGAAGGGCCTAGAGAACAAGTCTTACGAGGAGTGGCTGAGGGAACTGGGGCTATTTAGAAAAGTAAGCTGAGGAGAGGAGGCCTTATCTCTCTCTACAACTACCTGAAAGCACACTGTAGAGAGGTACGCATTGGTCTCTTGTCACAACTAGAGATAGAACAAGAGAGAATGGCCTCAAGCTGCACCAGGGGAAGTTTTGACTGGACATCAGGAAAAATGTTTTTCACTGAAAGGGTTGTCAGGCATTGGAAAAGGCTGCCCAGGGAGGTGGTTGAGTCATCATCTCTGGATGAGTTTAAAAGCTGTATAGATGTGCTTGTGGATATGGCTTAGTGGTGGTCTTGGTAGAGTAGGGTTAACGGTTGAACTCGATTATCTTAAAGGCTTTTTCCAACCTTGATGATTCTGTTATTCTATGAATTAATTTCCATTTTGTCATCTGTCAGTTCTTACCTCTTCTTGACATAACTAAAGATGTTTAATAACAAGCACTATTTAAATCATGCATTAAAAAATAGAAATGTATGAGAGTACTTGATGCTGAGTTACTGAGTAAAGATAAGGAAAATATGATGCTAGATCTGGAATCTTGTTATTGTTAATCATCAGTATTTAATCTGAAATACTATGAAGTATTTGCATTAGTGTTGGGTTTATTTTGTGATGGTCTCCTGCCTTATTTGTTGTTCTGCAATAGGGAGGTTAAGAAAGCACTTCTGATTTCATACACCTGTTACTGAATGGATAATTAGTTCTTCAGGTCTGAGTATTTCCTGGATTTTTTTTTTTTTTTTCCTTCAAGTATATGGAAAGTGTAAATTCAGCTCTTAAGTAAATTAATCAAGGCAGGTGATATGTTTGCAGTCTTCCGTTGTGTGGAGTGCAGTCATGCCTCAAAACTGTTGAATTTGTTCAGGAAGTGGCAATGTTATAATTAGAAGGTGTAAGACTGATCTGTCTTGATGTTTTAATTACTGATCACTGTCTACTTAAGACTATATATTAAGCTGTAGGTTCTCAATAAGTTTGTAGGCTTACAGTTTAATGTGATGAAATAACTTAGTCCTTTTGTGACATTGTTGGAATTGATCCATTTGACTTAATTGAAAATTCAGAAATAAATTCCACTGAGTCTGGATTGTTGACTCCTCAGACAGTAGTACTTTAAGTAAGAAAACACTTAGTGGGGTTGGAATAGAGTGCAAAGTACTGCTTCCTTTTCTTGCCTCTTTCACCACTGAAAGATGACCTTAGGAGTACTTAGGTGCAGAGGTGATTCTGGTTTTATTAACTTCACGCAGCTGCCTCAGAGACCAGGAGTCGTTATTCTGGCAAAGTATAGAAACATAATGTGACACTGAATTTGGAAGTTCTGGGAGGAGTGGCTTAATGTGAGGAGCTCATGGGAATCAGTGGGTCAACCCTTGTTCACCTTGCGTTCGCTTTGTTCATCATCTAACTGTTTTCTTCTTTCGGTTCTTGAAAGTATATATTTAAACGTGTCAGGAGTCTTTGTGGTGAACTGAAGAGCAAACAGAGCTGTTTGTATTAATGGGTATCATGATGAAAAGATATACAGGTATTCAGGGACTGCAGTCAGTCCTATATACCTAATACAGTTGTTTCTATTAATTGTACGTGTGGATGTATATACCCATTGCATATGATATCTTAGTGGTGGCTGGGTTTTTTGCATCAGCTTTACTATGTTGCTTACGGTTTGATTTTCTTTTTCTATTGGCAGATATTTAATTAGTCAAGGAGCACATGTAGGAGCTGTAAATAGTGAAGGAGACACTCCATTAGATATTGCTGAAGAAGAGGCAATGGAAGAGCTGCTTCAGAATGAAGTAAATAAACAAGGTAATTTTGAATATGGAAGAGTTGTCTTTTTTATTGGGCACTAAATATATTTTTGAAAACTTATGCTAAAATAGGAATTTAAAGTCATTCAATCTGTTTTCTAAAGAGAATTGTCAGTACAGTGTACAGTGCTCAAGATATCTTCTAGGTGTTTTTACTCAGCCCAGCCTTGTGTGAAGAATTAGAAGTATTGAACCCAGGTGTAAATGGGAATTCTGCTTTCACTTAGCAGAATTTAGGTGGTATTCAGATACTATGGATGTTATGCAATGCATCTGGGATATAGAGTTCTGTATTCCAGCTTTAGACTATGTCTAAAGAAATTCCTGCCTTACAGAGGAGAGAAACACTTTTAGGGTGCCTTAGATGTTTGAGTATGAGATGACTCTAGCCCTAAGGTAGCTGTTTCTTTCCATTGACTACCAGAAAACCTAGAATAACGAAAACAAGTAAACAACTATACTGTATCCCATAAGTCACCCTTTGTGTCTACTTCTGTCATTTTGAATGTCCTTCTACAATGCCAAATGTCTGAAACTACTCCTTGGGCTAAGGAGTCTTAGATTGCACTTTTTTTAGGCCCAAGAACCTATCATGAACCTTTTAAGTTCCTCCTGGTTTTGTATACTCTTCTGAGAGCTCTATATAGGTGAGTATTTATGTAACAGTTAATGGATAGGTATCAAATTTTGGCAGTATTGTTTAAAAATATATATCCTAAATTTATGCACCTTGCCCCTATAAAATTGCTAGTACTGGCAGTGGTGTCTTTACAGGAGAAACTGACCTTTGAAAAGGGATATCCATTCATTTTTCCCTGCTTTTTCCCCGTCTTTACACTGCTGTTTTCCATGTTGCAAACGTCAAGTGGGTTTTCCAGTGAAAGGTCTTTGAATGTTTCTGGGTTTTCCATTCCACAGAAGAAAGAATATTCAGTTGTGGTTCACTGACCATCTTGAGTCCAATAGACATGCACTACTTACCTACAGTACATGAACTGGGGTGATATGATCCACGTTATATTATATATTGAAAGAAGATGGGACTCAGATGGATTCAGAAGGGGCCTTTGTAGGGGGGCATCTCCCTAAGGGACTGCGTCTCCATTACTTCTAGACCCCTGCCTGTCTCTTACAAGGCTTCTATGTCCTTGAAAATGTTACTTTTTTTGTAGCATTGAATTTGCCTCTAAGACAGATTCACACAATTTAACAGTAAACTAGTTCTTGCTTCTAACTTTGCCCTGGTTTAAGTTGCATGGTTAAACCTATTTAATGTCCAAAGCAAACAGCGAAAAGAAAGTGAGTGACATGATACGCAGGGAAATACGAGATACCTGCAGATCTACAGAAGTAGACTGTAGATTTTACAAAGGTTTTGATTCCATTATTTAGTAGTGTTAATGGCATTTTGATTAGCAGTTCTTAGAGTTAACACACAAAGAACATTAGATTAGATAGTTACGGATTTAATTTTTTTTTCTGTCTGTACTCCCATTTGTAATTAGTTTAGAAAAAATACAGTTCTGTTTTCTAACAGTACTGTCAGTCTTTGCTGAAGAGTTTGTTCTGGAATGTGCTTCAGCCTGAATTCTTTAAGGTTCTTTTTGAAATGTTTGACTTTACTGATAGGCAGTTCATAAAATTGACATTATTTGCAAACAGAACTCGGTCCAACTCTTGTTTATATGTTACTGCTTTCTTTTAAAAAAAACCCAACAAATTGTTATAGGGGTCTTTTTTGTTGTTGTTTTTTGTTTCACTTGCTATGGAAAAAAATATTTTCCAGGCATTCCTCTTACATTTTTTGTGCCATTTGGCTTGCTGATTAGCTAAAGGTTTTTCAGAATATTGATCTTTCTCAGATGATTTGAAAAATACATTGGTTGAATGAGGCACCATATCAGGTGAAAAAACCCAACTTTCTAGGTCTGTGCTTCAGAGTGGTTTGGCCTCCATCTGTGGAGAACAGGAATTGGATGCTGTCCTGAGGACCACACTGTGAAGAACCCTGACAGAATATGCCTATGATTATATATATAGCCAATATATATAGATACACAATTTTATTCTCTGTATATATTTTTACACACACACATACATACGTACATATATATATACACACATACACATATGCATTTACATATATGTATTCTACCTGGCTTGTTTTGCTGTTGGACCATGTAGGAACTTCAATTTCACCAAAGCAGGGAAAGTGGCATGTATCTTCCCTCCTTTTGAATTTGTGTCTGAAGCTGTAAGCACTAAGGCCTTTTCCTGCAGAGATTAAATCACAGGAAATATTAAATGATTGTGGATGAGGATGGAATAGAAAGGATATGAATCTGAATCTGAACTTGCTCTGTCTATTCTCAGCAATAAGATTTCAATCATGTGGTTTTGATGGCATCCCTAACTGGCACGTAAAGTTAATATTATATACAGAATGTTTATTTAGCCATTATCATGATCACTTGGAAAGTGTCTAATTGTGTGTATGTTGTAAGCAGAGAAGTTAATAGCTCTAAAATAGGAACTTAATTGTTTATCTTAATGTGCAATTAACATTGATGCATCGTGACAGTTTCACCTCTGACTATAGATGTGGCTGAATGCAGTTATCCCTCCAGCTTTAGCATAGCTCCTCATATAAAATAAAGTAGTGCTGTTGTTTTGGTAATGCAAGTTAACTGTGGGGTCTGTGGAGTGATCAGCCCTGTCTCAGTGTTACCAATAGTGCAAGATCAGCCAATTCATCTTGAAAATAAACAAATCTGGGTGCCAAAAAATCTTACCTCTGTGTACGGAAAACCTGCAGCCTGAAAATAAAGTAGATGTTTTCGGTAAGATTTTTGTCTTGCAATGTTTCAGTGTGTATTTATTCCTATATTCAATAGAGTTTCAATTTTTTGTTGTTTAGTTAATGCCGAGTATGGCTTCCTACACGTGGACATCAGCAGTCAGTCTTGTTTGGTGGCAAAAGGTTGCCTGGAAAGATCAGTCAGGTTCATTGTGATTTCAGATATATTTAAGTGATGTCATTTAGTATTTGTTTCTGTTAGAAATCTGAGGAGAATCACCATATCAGCTCACCCTTTTTTGCTGCCTTTGTAGACTTTCAGTCTTTATAGGAAAAGTTCAAACAGAGCTTTCCAGTGTTGCAACTATTCAGCCTTCCTACAGATCATCAGTTTGTTTGTACTTTTGCCCAATTTTTACAGGTATAAAATTGTATTTTAAGGACATATCTAACTACAGGACAAAAAGTGGGAGCCTCTGGAGACGCTAAATTCACAGAAATAAATTATAGAGTACAACACAAGTCAGCTCTTATGTGAGCTTAATGAAAAAGCCTTTATAGGCTTAATAAAAAGAAGGATCTGCAGTGTTTGCTCATCTTGTTTTAGCATTCAGACTCCAAAATCTGACCTGTCTAGAGAGGAGATGCTCAGTGATCCAAATTAATCTTCTTGTTTTACAAGTTCTGTTGTAAGGAGTGTTGGACTCAAGTTTTTATAGTATTATTATCCAATGTCTCTCTCTTCAGATAGTCTGCAAAACTTGTAAATTGTGACCCTTGGTTTTCACGTGTCCTCCTGTGTGGGACACATCTCGAGACAAGGCCACTTTGTGTTCTGCTGAGCACATAGTGGGACCCTGTTGATAGAATGGACTATGCAGTAATTCTGAACCATTGCACTAGCTATCCTATAAGTGAAGCCGTAGCACTCTGGTGATAAGGAAAGCATTCTCCTACCCTAGTCTTTAAAGGGGAATTATTGGCTTAATTATTTTTAAAGCTTAAAACTTGATTTAGTTTTGTACTTTGTGAGGAGAGAAATTACATACATGCTTGGGTGAAGATTTTTTTGCACAGTTGCAAACACTTCACAAATAGCAAAACTGAGTATTTTATGGAAATTACTCCAAAGTATGCTGAATAGCTATTCTCTTTGCTCACCATGTGTTTTAAATATTCTGTGTGTTTTACAAACAAAGTCTCTTAGGAGTTGTTTTGTTGTTTCTCCCTATGGCTGATACCTTTATCATGGGCCAGTCCCATGTATATAGGTGCCACTGCAAACCACATCATTCTTTAACTTAATTAAAAATATTATTTACAGTTTCTCAATATGATTCCTTATGTATCTACTCTGCAGTGTTTCAACATACCATAGTTGTGGAAGTTGTCTATTGCCAGTAGTGTGAAGTTTTCATTTGCACTGGTGAAAACTAGCAGACTTGAGAGAGACGTGGCTTTAGTCCCTGCTACCACTGGCCTGTTTTAAAAGTTCCCTCTCCTCCGGTCTCAAGTAAGGTTAAGTGTAATGGTCTGAAGTGATTTTTTAGTTGTTTATCATCAGATGTCCTCTTAAAATTATTTATAACTGCTTAAGAAGCTATTTTGAATTATAGGAGACATTCTTGGGAGGTGAGTTAGCGGGGAGAGGTAGTGTGAGGTGAATCAGTTGTTCATGATGCAGCGTGGTAGCTATTCAGGAACTATCAGAGAGATCATTTCTCCTTTTCCAAGGAAAAGCAAGTGTTCCTCATTCTTGATTATAGGTAAATGTAATGAGACTTTCTCGGATGTATTGCTTAACTCAGCTTTGTTTATGTGGATAAAATGTGAACTATTACATTTGTATATAAACATTCACTACATGAAGTAAAAAGTGGGTTGATCTTCCATCTATAAAACATGCCTTTATATGGCCGAGGACTCCTGAAACAATGATTCAGCATGTAAACTTATGCTGAATTTCATTAAATCCTCACTGAGCAACAGCCTGTTCTCAAACTTCTTTGGAACTGTTGAATAAAGCTTGATTGATCAGAAAAAGGAGAAAGCATTTAGCAATAGATTATTAATGATTTAAGAGGTTGTTAGATGACCGGAGAAGTTAAGCGTACTGGCGGTATGAGCGAATACTCGGCTGAAGTTGAGCTGGGAGGCAGCGCATTGCCATCTATGGGCCGTATGAAGAAAGCGTTGGAAATGCATGACAAGCGTTTTCTTTTTCTCTGGTATCTTAATAGAGGCTGGAAAACAAAATCAAGGAGAAAGGTGTGTACAAGTTATAATAAAGGCTGTTTATATTCTGTTTTCTGTAGCTAATGATGGGATTTGCATTTAGCTTATCTCAGAGAGCAGCTTTTTTTTCTTTTTCCTCCGACACAAAGTTTAATTCTCGTTTTCGTGTCAGTTATTAATGTTTTATTTAGATTGGCAAGATTCTCATGCTTTCTTCTGTTGAAATACGATCATAAATTTACTGTCTTCTAAAATAATGTATTGATGCAGCCACTAGTCCTCTGCAGCCATTATATCTTGTTTGTGCTTCAGAAATGCAATCGTTTATGGTTTTGATAGAAGCCTATATTCAGTATTTGTTATTTTTTTGTGCAAAAGCATTGCTATTTTGACATAATTTTCTGAGTCTGTAGGCATACCTGGAAAGTATGCTTAGCCATTAACCATTAGGAGCTCAAGGTCATGGTTTGGGAGGAACTTTTTCTCTCTTCTTCCTTTGTACAGAAGTGCCCTGAAATGACTAGCCACACATACAAAGTTTTACACTGATGGGACTTTATGTCAGAATCTTCAGGTGGAGAAGGTTACTTACGCTGAGAAAGAGTCACAGTTAGACCTCAGGCACGTAAAAAGGGGATGGACGTAAATGTGACCAACAGATTATATATAAACTATTTGCTTGTGTAGTAGTGTTTTGCAGGCAACACTGACATGTAGATGACTGTACTCAAGAGAATTCTTTTCCCAGGATCTGCTGATCTGCACTGCTGTGTCATTCTGACAGGCAAGCAGATGAGAAAGCCAAAGGAAGTTGCAGTTTGCAGTAGTTCACACATCAGTATGTAGGAAGGAGCCTTCTGGAGGACTGGGAATGCGCGATTATCAATATGTTATTGATTATTCAAAGTTCATGATTTTCATTCTTTGTATCTATCAGAGTTTTAAAGATGAGTAGATATGTAAAATGTAATCTCTGTTCGGATTTATTTAGTTATGGGTCATCTTGAGGAAGACAGTTTAGAAACTTAATTTTTACCACTTTCAAACAAGTATATTTTAGCTTTTTCTCTGCTTAGTGCTTCCACGATATCCTGTATCTTCCTGAATCTTGCAGATTTAACCTCCTTATGGCTTTCCATCAGTTTCTGTAATTCTATTAATTATATAATTCTATTAATTATGTAATTCTATTAATTTTTATTAAATTGTCAAGACTGCAGTGATTGCTTTAGTCAATTATGTGGGTGAGTCGAGTTCAGTCAGCTGCTTGGAACACAATGTATAACCTGCCTTATTAATTTTATGATACTTAGTAAAGTTTTCTCGTTTCATCTGTCCTTAGCATAAAGTTTTACCAGATTTACTTAGTGAACAGAATTTTTTTCTGCAACTGATCTTTCTTAGTGTTTTTTTTTTATTTTGCTTTTTTTTTTTAAATTAAATGTAATTTTTTTTTTTTTTAATGTATTTATAGACAGGGTGTATATATTACAGCATGAATTGATAGAGGAATAGTAAAAAAGAAGTAAATTGTTGTAACATGGTCAATAAGCTAACACAAACTAAACAAACGACATGTTATGTTTCTGAAAGCATGTAATAATTATATTCCTACTTTCTGCATTTCAGGAAATTTTTATTTGGGCATGTAATTTTCAAGGGCTTTCTTGCTCTGTAACTGGAGAATTGCAGCATCTGTGAAACACTAATTCATACATAACATAGTGATCTATCACTCTGCTCTCCACTCCCTTAAGGGTATTTCAGCAGTGTCAATATAATTCCTTTCAGTTTGTTGCACTGGCTTTCTAGTTGCCAGTGGTTTCATAAGAGCTTGATTAATCTGATTTATTATAATCCATTTTATCACATTTTACAGAGTTGCATTGCATGGCATATGATCATCTCTATATTATCTGTATATATCTTTTTACTTTGTGATATTAAGAATTTCTTTAACGAAGGCCACTTGATCCCTTAGCTCAGTACCTGTTGCATATCTAAATGGGCAACAGTTGAGTTGGATTTAATTTGGTTTCCATATTCTGGGGATTCATTCACTCTGTAAAGGATTAATAGCTCACAGTTTCTGTGAAGACTTTAGAGCCTGAAATTGCTGTTTATGAAAAGGACCTTGAAAGTTAATTAAAATTAATTAATTATGTAAAGTGGTTTTGAAAAGAGATGTTCTAGCTTTGCATAGTCTTGTTTGTGGTCTGCTTTATATTGTGCTTTGATTAGTTGGACAGTTAGGAAAGTTACATGATAGAAGTTTACTGGAGAAAAATGTTTTGGAAACAGATGAAGCTTCAGCAGGAAATACTGAGAGGAGGCAGAATTAGATCTGAGTCAAGAAGCATCTCTCAAGTGTTTTAAAAATCATCTATTTCATAGTCTATAAGGACTACTCTTGAGGTTTGTGGTTTTATCTAGTAAATTAGTACCTCTTTCTAGATTTCCCTTCCTTTTATTACTTCCCAGGTTAATGCTTTGCTGAAATGAAAAATTCAGAAGAGAGAAGAACAGTGCATATTTCCCAAGTCCTTGCATACCAGTGTCTTAAGATTAGACAAATCATACACATAAAATAATTTTGCTGAAGGTTGGACAACTGATTTTCTGTTAGAGGTCAATCTAGATACAGTCTATGCTCTTCATGGCCACAATTCCTAAGTCCCTCTTCCTCACAAAGCTGTCACTGTTTAGTCTGCATAGATAGAGCAAGGCTCATGCATAGCTCTCTTCAGGATGCCTTTCCTGCTATGTTCTTCAGATCACTTCATGTGGTAGTAATTAAAAAATGCTTGCAAATATGTGCTTTACTTCTCCCCGTCATGATCTGGGTTTTTTTTCAGTCTGTTTAATATGATGTGTATACTTGTGAATGTTATATTGCATTCCTCCCTTTTTATAAGTGTATGATAACTTTTTGTATAGAAAGTTTTCAGTGGTTTTGTATTTTTTCCTAGAGATGTGAAAGGAGATTTTTCGAAGATTTGGCTATTTGAGTATAAGATTTGTGTTTCACAATGAGAAAAGACAAACCAGAAATTCTTTAGAAGGTATAAGAAAAAAAAAAATACAGCTCCATTTTTCTTATCATCAGTGTTGAGAATCTAGGCTGTTCCTCTTCCCACAGATATCTCCTTGTAAAAAGATTGTACCTGTTTTCTACTTTCCACAGATTGAATCAGACTTATATTTTGGTGCTTAGAAGGTTAAAATACAATTTCTCTCTTTTCTTAATGGGTCACTTCACCAATTATTACTGTGATGGTAGATATTCCTAAAATGGAAGAGCCAGTTTTAGTAGCTGCTTTTTTTTTTTTTCCTTCTTTTGGGGAAAAAAATTGCATTATGCATCAAAGTGTCATGTAATAATGGATGTTTCCATAACCTCTTGGGGTTCATCTTCAAAAAGATATTCATATCTAACTATTAATGGTATTCATATTGTTCAGCAGTTACTTTATTGTATCGCATAAGCGTGGTATAAGTTTTTTCTAAATAACTGAAATATTCCAACTGAAATATTTTGTGTTCTCTCTTCCCCTCTCTCCCTCCCTGTCTAAATTAGGGGTTGATATAGAGGCAGCTCGGAAAGAAGAAGAACGAATAATGCTAAGAGATGCAAGACAGTGGCTCAACAGCGGCCATATAAATGATGTCAGGCATGCAAAGTCTGGTGGTACAGCACTTCATGTAGCTGCTGCGAAGGGCTATACAGAAGTCTTAAAGTAAGTGAGGTTTAAATGGCATTTGAAAATATTTTTCTATTTCAGTCTTGTTGATATAATGCTGTGTGGAATTGATAGGATTGGACACGTTGGATTTCTAGGGATTGTATCTTGAAAAATAACAATCTCTAGAACTATCTTTTCCTCAAAGCTTGATTTTATGTTTTTAAGTAGTCACAAATCATGATGCTGTTAGCTTTCTATGTTGTCATTAAAAATATGAACACAGACTACATATTGAGCCTGAATACTTACCTAAAAGAAGAAAGCTTACAAAAAAACTTGCCCTGTTCCTAAGCCAACTGTGTAAACAAGCTTAATACCTTTTTATAATACCAGTTAGTGTTCTGGTTGCTACAAGTTTTTAAGACGTTGTATCTATTTGCGCACACAAAGCAGAGTTTGTAATCCAGATTAAAGGTTTTTAGACCTAAAGAATAGAGAATTTAGTTTTGATTTTTTGATACTGTTGCTGGAAAACATGTATCTTAAAATCTTTCCTGGAAAGCTTCAGGCTTTCAGTGTCTCCTAATTCACAGGTAGCTTTTCATTAATACAATACAATTACATACTGTAACAGAGGTTTAATTTGGCTTTCAGCAAAGCTCTGCTTTTATTGAAGTAAAGCATACTTAATAATACATTGCTTTACTGTGACTGTAAATATATTTGACTGCTTTAGCTGTACTATGAATAGTTGTATATTGTAACATGAATGAAAATGAGCCCACACCCTGACTATGTAAGTATCGTTACATTTAATGTTTGCAGAGCCTTGTAATGGTTTGTTAACACAGAAGTTGAATGACCCAGCTTTTTTTAGTCATTATAACCATTACGTACAATTTACTAAATGGGAGTTCTGCTTCAAAAAACCACAATGCTTCAACATGGCGAAGTGAAATTATTCTGTTGGAAAAGAATAATGTTTGGTTTAGAATAGCATGTGTCTCTAAGGGATTTTTATCTATAACTCTTGGGGGTTTTTTAGCTCTCTCAGTTAGTGTCTTTTTTGTAGTCCAGTCCATATACTCCTCCTAAGAGGAGAAAAATACATGTGCAGGAAATTTTCTTGATGGCTTCAACTTATCAAAAATATGTGTTCTGTGTAGGATGCAGAACTGCAGGACTGCAGCTGAGCATGTGTGCAAGTTGACTTACTGGAGGATATTACTATAAGAATATTGACTTGAGAAAACGGAGGGAGTTTTTTGAGAAGAATACTCGACAGTTATGTGGTTTTTAATAATTAGGGACAGTGTTTCAGAGAGCTTATAGCCCTTTACACAAAACTGTTTGTCAGGCTAAGTGTGTCATTTAGACACTCATATCAGAACAGTGCTCTGTTTGAGTGTTGAATGAAGGCTGAAGAGCAGGTCCTGTGTTCAAGGAGCTCTGCTCCCTCTCAGAGAGCAATTGAAACACGTAAACACTAGGTTGTTGAATCATCAAATGTTCATGACATGAGGAGATGCAAGTTTCAAGCAACTAATGTTAGAATAGGGGGAGATTTTAGTAATTTACTACATAGTAACACTGTATATAACAATTTTGGACATTTTACATCTCTCCTTTCCTAAAAAGTTGTTTTCTCTATTACTGCACATCTAGAGAAAAATACCTAACTCTATAGAAACAATAGACTTTGAATGAAGAGAAAGTGAATAAAGAAGACAATGGAAAAGGCTATTTTTCTTGAATTTTCCTTAAAAAAATATATATATACACACACACACCCCCTACTCAACAATGGAAAGGCAAATGTTTTGCGAGAAACTAAAATTGATTAGTTGTCAATAGTCAAACTATAATCTGTATGATGAAAAAGCAGAAGGATATTACTGTAGAATAATTTTACGGTTTTGCAGCAGTTTTATTTATCCTTGTCAGCAGTGTCAAGATCTAATTCTTTTCATTTCTTTAGGCTTTTAATACAGGCTCGCTACGATGTAAATATTAAAGATTATGATGGCTGGACACCACTTCATGCTGCTGCTCACTGGGGTAAAGAAGAAGCATGTCGCATTTTAGTGGAAAACCTATGTGATATGGAGGCTGTCAACAAAGTGGTAGGATTTTTATGTAATCCTTGTCAAGATACAAAGTTCTGGTCTCTAAAGTGACTTTAGAAGCCAGGGTAAGAAAAGTGATGATAAACTGCTGTTTACTGTACGTGGAGCTTTATATAATGCATGTTTTGTCAAAACAGCATGTTTGTGTTCAAAACTAAATTCTTTGCCTAAATTAATTTCCAGGCCCACTTTATACTTAGGTTATATTAAATGACCCTTGTGTTCTTTGACATGGAAATTCAAAATAGAATGGGTTTATTGACATTTCAGAACTACAAAATTAGTGACTTGATGGATTGCATACAGGCTTTCATTTGATCACTGAAGACAGTGATGATGCCTTCGGGTAATGTTTTAACTCCTTAAAAATCAGCTTGTGTTGAATGCATACTAAAGAGTTATCACTATATGCTGGGTTGAGTGCCCTGGAAGAAACTTGTAGGCATCTCTGAACTCCCTAAACATAACTTGAATTCTTCCTAAGTTGTAGTTCCTCAGCTTCTATGCAGAGGCCTGCGTAGCTTGCTGGCTTTGCAAGATCTTGCTCCCAACATCTATAAATATATTCATGATTCACATAGACATCACAGGGATCCAAAACTTTTCATTCAACTGTGCAAGTGCTGAAGCTCTCTTTTTTTTCTCTTTGCAGTGTGTTTTACAGATAGTTTCTGATCTGCTTCCAGTTTGTGTCAGTACTGTATAGGTACATCGCCTGCACAGCTTTTAAAATGGATTCTTAATTGAACTTTCTGCTAAACTTTTTGAAATAAATTATGGAAATACACAGATACAGATCATAAATTAGCAAGTATTTACTATATACAAGGGCAAAACTACTGCTGCTTAACAGTTTTAACCTTAGCCGGCTTTTTCTTCCTTAGAAATTGAGGTGGCTTATAATAAAATCAGTGAAATCTGTAATTAAATTTCAAATACCTTAAACTCTGTTTCTGTATAATGCTTATAGAACTCCTAAATATCAGCTGTATAACTGTGTTTTGTATCAGGTAATCAAAAGCTGATGCAATTAACTGAAGCCACATTATCAAATTAACTGTTAGGCATTTTACTGGGATTGTGAAAATGCAATGGGTGGAATTCCAGAGAGCAATCTCATGAAAGTTCAACTCAGCTGTGTTGAATAAAGGAGCTGCAGAGAGATATAAGCTGTATTTGGTGCATGGGCTTATCTCTGCAAGCTAGGAAGGTTTTGCCTGTTGTGTCCTTAAGTAAGCTAGTAAGCACTTTTGCTATTGGAGATCTGAAGATTGAAATCTCCTCTGGATTTGGTGTGCGTTGTAGGTGCTTAGCATCTCAGAGAACTCAGCCATTATTGTTTAGGCACTTGACTTCAGGTATTAACTTCTACAGACGGTGTTTAGATAAAACCTTCCAACTACAACAGTTTTTTGCAAAGTGATTTTTTGTGGTCAAGGTAGATTAACTCTTTTTTTTTTTTTTTTAATAAATCCACTTAATAGCTATCTGAAAATAGAAGGCCAGATTAAAAACTGAAGTCATAATGCAAATACAAACTTGATGTAATTTTGTTGTTTAGTTTCCAGGTTAGTGCTGTGTAATACTAAATGGAATAGTTCAAGTGTCAGAGGACCTCAGGCCATTTTGGGTAATGCTTGTTGGAAGGTGCACGTGCTTCTGCTCTATGCTCAGAAGTTTTATAGATGTGAAGATTAGTGGTTTGAAGGTCCATCCTTTCTAACCAGTTAAGGTAGCCTTCAGAGTGTAATTAGTAATATGTTTGCCTTTAACATTTCGAGAAACTGAAATAAACAAAGGCAAATATGAACACCTTTAATTTATAAGTTGCTGTGACCAGTTTTAAATGACAGCTCTCTCTTTATTGCTTATTATTGTACAGAAGTATTTACTTGACTAATCTTGTCATGATCCTCCCAGTGTTTCAGTATCTCCACCCAGCGTGTTGATGCAGCTACATTTATACCAGAGGAACTAGGACTTTGCCTAGATTCCAGCCTTCTCGTATTAGAATGCAAACTTACAAATCCAAAACATTGTACTGCAGTACCAAAGCAAGCTAGGCTTTCTTTGTGAAACTTCTGAACTTCAGCCCTTCTCATCTTCCAAGTAGAGATGAAGAAAGGGAATTTTTGAAATCTTTACCAATTCAGATCTTCAAGACAGAAATTCGTGTCCTGTGGGCATCTAGTCTAGTCAAGAATTGCAGTCACTTACGTAGATGCAAAATATAGCAAGCTACAGAAATTCCATCTGACAGCATTACTCTGTGTTAATAAATCACATGATGATCTCCTTATTTAAGTATATGTCCTGTGGAAATCATATGCTATGGGGGAATGAGAGCAAATAGTTCTAGCAGATCTTTTTTTAAACGGAATATAAAATGTGAAATACAGTTTTACTGTAAAAATGTAAAAGCCATGACTAGTTACATTTAGTATAGATTGCTTAAATGGCTTAAACTTTTAAAAATCAAGCTGTATAATATAGTCTAAAATGGACAGGATACTGAACTTCTCAGGATCCATCCATACAACTGCCATTAGAAGAGTTATTTGGAACTAATATCATGAGAATCATATTATTTCAATCCACTTTTCTTTTCCTTGATTGTTGGGTTTTTTTTTTCCTTCAAAGGACAACAAAATTGTGTTAAAGTCATGTTTTTATCTTTTAAAAACCGCATTTAATCGTCAGGTATAGAAGTTTCAATTACCCAAAAAAAGTAATATTGCAAAATTGTTTTCAACTACTGACAGACTAACAGTTTGTAGTCGAGCTTGGCTTTTACTTTCTAATTTTTCTCTCTGAATGTGCTCCCTATTTGCATTATCATGTGTTAAGGCATCATAATCTGTTGCATTTAAATTCTGATGTACAATTACGATGTTTTACTTCTTCCCTTTCTCCAGGGGCAGACAGCGTTTGATGTGGCAGATGAAGATATTCTAGGATATTTAGAAGAATTACAAAAGAAGCAGAATCTGGTAGGCCTTTTGCATAGAAAGTTTTATATATATGTTATATTTTATTATACATACAATTATGGTATACAGCTCAGAACAGCATATAGATTAAAAACAAAGGTTTGATTTGGGGCTGCAATTCAGGTAACGCCACAGTCATCTCAAAAGATCTTTTATGCCCTTGGTCAATTATGATGACCAAAAAGCCTTAAAAGAAAGAAGGTGCTCTTCTGCTTGCCTTGTTCAGTGGGCATTTTATGATCTGAAGCATCAACAACAATCAACTTACTTGGAGTAACCATGTCTGAGATTTTAGAATTTTGAACTTCAACACTTTGAAAGCTTATGCACATTCTAATGTCTGTAGTAGTTAGAAAAGATTTCACTCCATTTGTTATTTTGTTGCACTGATACCATTCTATCAATTTAACTGCAACATTCTATATGTTTTGAAGCTTCATAGTGAAAAACGAGAAAAGAAATCTCCCCTAATTGAATCCACAGCCAACATGGACAATAATCAGACACAGAAAACATTCAAAAAGTAAGTAAACTAGGAAAATTATAAGCTCTTAATAAAAAAAATAACTTTACAAGCTGTCACAAAGACCTACTTGACAGACTGTAGTATATTTTTCAGGACTTAGTACATATTTTTCTTTTCAAACTCAGTAAGGAGACATTGATTATGGAGCAAGACAAGAATGCGTCTAGTATAGAGTCCTTGGAGCAAGAAAAAGCAGATGAGGAAGAAGAGGGAAAGAAGGATGAATCCAGTTGCTCTAGTGAAGAGGAAGAGGATGACGACTCAGAATCTGAGGCAGAGACAGGTACCTTATTTGGAGTATTATCTTTCTTTAAATTTTTACTTTATAAATTAACTTATTGAATATCACATAGTACAAAGTTAAGTATCCTAATTTTCAGTTATTCCTCTGCATTTTACTAAGCTTCCAATCATTTTAAAGCACGTTTATGTCTGTCTAAAGTTCAGTCGTAACAGAGATCTCAAACAGGTGTCTTTACTGGTAGCTATTTAGGTTAGAGCTATTAACCTGCTTATTTGATTGGATACTTAACAGCTGATACTTTTACTTAAATAGTTTACTTAAATACTTAATATAAGCCTTAAGTAGCATGTCAGAAAATATTGAAGAAGTTAGAAGATTAAATGAGAAATGAAGGTTTTATATCAGTGTCTGCTTTGGAACAGGTATAGAGATGGAACAGCACAAGTACAGACATTCTCATTTGTTCTTGCCATCCGGAAGTAATTGCCACTTAATCTGGCTATCTTGGCTTGGGTATTTGGAAAGTAATTGCACATATATTTTCAGCGTGTACTGAAACAAACTTCTAAAGGTGTTATTTTACTGTTAACAGTTCCTTCATACACTACTTCATTTCAAGAGGAGTGTCTTTTGAAAAGTTTGGAATTCTATGCAGGGAAACACGGGTTTTGTACTTCTAGCTTCAATGGAATTTAATTTTTTGGGGGGTTTTTTTGTTGTTTGTTGGATTTTTTTTGTTCTTCAAGAATTATCAGAGCCTTAAAGCAAGCAGTGATGTAGAAACAGCACAGCATCTTTTCAAATCAGGAAACAAATGTCAGTGTTTTAAGGTGTATGTTCAATCCTAATAAAGAATTTTAGAATTACAGTGCAGCAGTACAATACATAGATGTCATTAGAAATATTTTGTTAATACTTTATGCTTACACTTTTAAAAATAATTAACCCTTTTTGATGAGCTGTCAGTTCTCATTTTAACACATTGTTGCTAATTTCTTCACCTGAAAAGATAAGACTAAGGAAGGATTTTAAAGCTAATATTTAATGTAGGCAGAAATAAAAATAAGTTGTGAAACCAAACTGTCTGTTATGGTTTAATTATTTTTGTGTTTTGAAATAAACAAGCATTTCAGTGTTAAGATAGAAAAAACATCTGTCAAGCTTTGTAGTTAGTCTTTCACCTTTGTATACTTGCAATCCTTATTTACAGAGACTGAGCTTTGATAAACCCAAAACACTTGTAATATATATGTAGTAATTTCTCAGTCACCAAGCTAACTGTAATGGTTCCTGAACATATCTCCAGAGTCTCCTGACTCTGGTAACTATCTTCTCTTCATTACCAGTATTTAGTTTGTGCCAGGAAAATTTGACTGTGACACAAGAATTAATTTATGTAAACTTTGGGGTTTTTAATGTCAACAAGGCTTTATCATACTTTATTTGGCAAGCTTGGACTTAAAGTTTTTCCCAGTAGAGCTGGCTCTCTGAATTCCAAGCTTGTACTTTCCCTTTTTTCCCGTTACTCAGCTTAAGGTAGTTTTGTAGTGAAAAATGTTAAGATTACAAGGAGCGTCCTGGTTGTAAAGCATTTTAGTAGTGTTCATTATTCTGAAGTAAATGGAAACTGTGATATCTAATCTATTGGGATTGTTGAAGTATTTTCCTAAACCTGCATTCTGTTTCACCAGTTTTGTGAGAATACAGTTTAAAAATGAATACTTTTCTGTCTGTGATATCAAGAAGGGTAACATGAATTTGAAGCTAGCATCTCCTAAAGGCCGGGGAAGCAAGCTGAAAAAGAGCATTTTCAGCAGTTGAGATCTTTTAACTTACTTTGCTTGAGGTACTTTAATGTTTTTTAAAAGTTAGTCAATATTAGCTCAGTCATGCATACAACTGTGTTCTTGCTGTCCTTGAAATAATTTCAGAATACGGTTGTAAAAAATCCGGTTTTCTCCTTCCATGCTTTCACTCCTGATAACTTTTTCTGTATATTTTAAAGCTGAATTACTCATTTGCAGATTTCCAGCAGATCTGCTTGAGCATCATCTCAAATCATACTGTCAGTCTGCATTGCCCCGTTGAACTTTTTAACACCATGACCTGGAAGTTTTCCACCATTTATTTTCACTTGTGCTTAAAAAGAACTTTCCATTAAGTGCACAGTTAGTCATGTAAGCTGATTATTTATATTTTATTTGTTTACTGAGTAAGTAATTATTCAAAACATCTGTTCAGCTATGTCTGTAACTGAAACAAGTGTGTAACAGTGATACTGTTAATTATACTATTTCCAATCATAGATCAGTACTCAGGAAGGCAAGTTCCTGCCTCAGCTCATTCTAGTGACCAGATTCCCTGGCTGAGTTCTCTGTGCAGTTAATTATTTCTTTGAACTCAACATACACAGTAATCTGAGAATAAATGCTTTACTTTGAACTAGCATCTTCTGTAGTTCAAATTAACTATTATATGCCAGCATACCTCCTGCTGTTAAGTTTTTATGGTCATTAGCCATCTACTAAAATATAGACTGTCTGAGGAGGCTGTGGAATCGTGTCTTTGGAGGTTTTCAAGACCTGACTCATCAAAGCCCTGAGCAACCTGGTCTGTACACAATACTGACACTACTTGGAGCAGAAGATTGAATTAGGTGACCTCCCAGGTTCACTTTCAACCCAGATGATTTTGCAGTTCTTTCTCTGCATGTCTGAGTGTTTGACACTTGCTGAATAACAAAAAATAATGTTTCATGCATGACCATTATGGAAAAAAGATGGACCTAACTAAGATACAGATTGGGAGTGAGGGGGGGAAATGCTGAGGAATAAATAAAATGCTGTTCGGAAAGCCAACTGTCAAACTTACTCAAAAGAAACTCAACTTTGTCTTGGACAAGTGAAGAAATTGTGAGTGAAAAATGAAAACCGAAATCTTGTAAATATTTTACAGATAAAAGCAAAACCTTGGCGGCTGTAACTAATAATGCAAATACCACAAGTACACAGTCAGCATCAGTAGCTGTGACAGCACCTTCAGTAGCTGGTGGCCAAGGAGCACCTACATCACCTGTTAAGAAGGTAAAATAAACCCCCTTTCTTGTGATTTCAGACTTTTAGTTCTTCTGTGTAAGCATGCATTTTTTGATTCTTGTATAAAAAGTGGATTGGGTTATCCAGTGCATAGATGAAAATATGCACAGGTTCCTGAAATATGTTGTGTTTTTCTGCAGAAACTGTTCAATTTTTAAAATTTTGAATGTTTTTGATTCTAAACAGGGATCTAAAATGCACAAGTACGAAATCATAAGGTCCTTTAAAGAAGCAAAAATCTGTTTCACAGTGATTGGAGTTCTTGTTTTTCTGAAGCTAAACTTCATCTTTTGAAAGTGTTTTCTGTGCCAGACTCCTCAAAATTTTTAGAAACTACAGTTCTAGTGTCTCTCTCTGTCTGTGTTTGTGATACACTTAAGGCAAGGGAGGCAGGTGTGACTAAGGTACTCTGAGGAGTCCTTAGAAGCATTCAGCTAGTGCTTAGGCACAGAAACTGAACATGATACCTGAAATAAGAATTAGAAAGTGCTGTAGGTCCCAATCCTGATTTCAGTATGTTTAGGACCTCACATAAGACCTAGAGCATTTGGACACATAAGTTATTCAATGCACAACTCAAAAACACACTTAGCAAAGCCTTATTGAATGCAGGAAGCTTTTTACAGCTTGATGTGAAAAGTTAAGTGCAATGACTTTTAGTTTTGCTTGTCAGAGGGAAGATAAATATGCCTGGGGAAAAAAAAATTACAGTAGATAATAATGCATGGTCAGAAGGTGGTATACAAGTCAAACTTCCAGAATATAAATGCAAACTGTATAGTAAGCCAGTAAGGCCTCATTTGTCAAATCATTACAACTTTTCTATACGCATCACAATAAAACATAACCCTCTACTGATGCTTCTGAAAATCGTGCTGAGGAGAAGTGGTAGTCATGAAACCAGAGTAGAGAGAGAAGACGTGCTGTTGGGCAAATAGTATGTGTTGTACTTAGCTCATAGGAACTTACTGAAGCTATACCTTCATATTCACAATGGAACTTAATGATTCGTCTTACAAAGTACACTTTAATGTATCAGATGCAAGGAATATATTTTCCATCTGTGCCATAATATGTGATACTGTACAGTAGGTTCAGGCCAACCTTCCTGATCCCAAAAGTTGCTTTACTAAAATCATTTTGACTGATGTCCCCAAGATTTATCTCAAAAACACTTGGGAGCAAAAAGGGCACTGTGGGCATGGTTCACCAGGAGGAATGACTGCTGTTTCCCCTTGCTGAGCTTTGTGGCTGGGCAGACAGATAGATGCCAGGGTGATCTTGTGACCTTAATCTAAACAGTTCCTGCTGTCTCAGGAAGCAATTACAGTTCTCTGTCATGGGAGCTGCATTTGCAGTGCTCAGGAGCTGTGCATAACTCAAGACCCACAAGTTCTCTACAGAAACCATAGCAAATGTGTGAGGGAGGGAAGACCTTGTGAGGAATTGCTGGGTTTCTAACTGTGCCTAACAGGAATAAGTTCAAACATATAGTTTTAATTTTACTGCAAGGAAATAGGCCTACTTAATGTAGTTTATTTTTTAAATCACTCAGGAATACAAGCATTTGTGACAGTTGGACAGTTTAACTGATGTGCACTCCAGTCAGGTTTTTTTATTGCACTTATTTATTATCTCTGCACATGGGAGATTCTAGCGCTTCAAACACTACTTTTTTTTGCAACTGTCTAAATTTCATCTCAAAATCAAAAATTTCTTGGTTTGTCCCTTATCATGTCCCTTCTAATCAATTTATTTCATATTACTCAAAAGCCTTCTAAGCTATATGACCTTCAGCAATAGAATGTTACCAAATTGTTGCTAGCTGGGGTGTGGCTTGATATTCCATAGTTGAATGATCAAATAGACGTAATTTTTTGGTATGTTATTAGATGGTGATGCATGGGGGGTGGGAACTTCCTAATAATGAGAAGTAAGTATGGTTTTAAGCTGAATGATAGTCTTTTCTAAATCACTGCACTGGCATTTAGCTTGTTTTCATTTTATTATGCAGTATTTAAAGGCTTATCTTTTGGTCTTAAAGGTAAAAGGTGCAGGTTAGAAGTAAACTGTAGTTGTCTTCTAATACTGTGTGTGAAGAATTCAGGGCCTGCTGTAGTTAGAAAATAAATGCACATTTATATCCAGACTGATCATCTTGTGACATAGCACGTACACGTGATCTAGAGAAGGAATTGCAGCTGTTATCAATGAACAAAAAAGGCTTTAATCTGGTTTGATTCGTGAAGGTAAACCAGCACTGTTTGGGTGACTTTGCATCTACTCTTGCACCTGCCTCTTCAGGTTTGCAAAATCTGTACTACTGGAGCTACTCTTCTGCTTATACACCATACATGGCCAAACTGAACGGTCCTCGAAGTGCTGCAGATGCAGTGTGCTGAGCTTGAATTTGGGTTTTCTTCACTCTATGTGGTGTTCAGTAACGCTGCTTTCTGTCTGAGGGTACTGAAGTAAAGCAAGTTTGGGAGTGAAGGTGCGGGTTTGATGGCTAAGTTATCATGGGATGTCATTAAGGGATATGAATGAAATAGAATAAGAAGATGAGAGATGTGTTAGTGCACACCTTCCAGAATCCTCAACTGTATGAGGATTTAGTCTATGGACCTTGTTAGGTCAACAGGCTTTGCTGTCCTCTTCTGTGCAAACTGTGGTTCTGTCTCTGAATTAGCTAAACCTGCTGTGTTGTGTTTAGTAAGAATCTCTTTACTAAGGTTTTAAGTCTCTTACTGCTTTTTGGTATTTGGTGCTGTAATGAAGAATTGCATAACTTAAATGGAGGAACAAAGTATGTTGTTTTAAAACAACCTTTTGTTTCTATTTTCCATTCTTTCAATCTTGATCTTTGTCTTGTCTTAACTGGCTTTAGTATGATTTCATTCCTCCAATCATGCCTGTCGTGGAGTCAGTAGATCCTGCATCATGGAGGCAGGGCTTGCGCAAAACTGGCATTGTTCTTGTGCCCAATAAGGGTGAAAAATCTATGGTGAGGTTCTGGTGTGCACAAGTTTGTGTACAGGTTGCAAAATAACATATTTAATCAAGATGTTGATACTGGATTTGCATGTTTCTAAGTTTGCATCTCATGATCACAAGCGTGTATTACAAAGTGTGGCTTTTTCTAAGCTAACTGTTAGAGGAGTAGTACAGCTTGACCAGTCTTACATTTCTTACCTCATTAACTAATTCAAGAGAAGAGTGTGTAGGTTGTCTCTCACCACAACTCCCCTACAAATTCAATATTTCTATGATTATTAAAACCAGTTGTGTTCTCAAATCTCTGCAAGTAGCATGAACTACTACAGGTAATGTAAATTAATAATGTAAATTCATTTACATGTGTTTTATAGTTTCCAACATCTACAACCAAGGTTTCTCCCAAAGAAGAAGAGAGGAAAGATGAATCTCCTGCTTCGTGGAGGTTAGGTCTGAGAAAAACTGGTAGTTATGGTGCGCTTGCAGAGATTACTGCTTCCAAAGAAGCTCAGAAAGATAAGGATTCTGCAGGTGTTATGCGTTCTGCTTCAAGTCCTAGGCTTTCCTCGTCATTGGACAACAAAGAAAAGGTAACGGTTTTCAGCATGAAACAACAATGTTTATGATGTATTATAGAAGACATTCTCTGCAGACTGTACTACACGTCTATTCTTTACCAAAATTCAAAAAAAAAATAAAAAATTCAGCTTTTATGTAGTCTCTTTAAAGTGTAGTATGTACTTTCATTGTCTGATGTCCTGGTACATAGGTCTGGAGCTTTTCTGGTTCTGGGACTTGCAATGCTATTGGTAGTTCTTACAGTTAAGGGAGATCAGAGGTTTGATAGTTTCAGCACCACTTGGAGGGTGATACTGAAAGAATCTTAGAGGAAAAAAAGCAGTCTGTTTTTGTATTCTGCAGTCATTTTCTATTTACAAAAATTTGGTTCTATAATTAAACATGAATACACTGAACCAAGTGAAGGACTAAATTGGAACGGGCAACTGAACAGCACTGAACTTGTGGGTCTGTTTCACATACAAATGTTTAAATGTTTTCAGGATTAAGAATAATACTATACTATACAAAAATACTAAAGCAGTGGCTTACAGTAATCAGTGTTTGAACTGTACTGCATCAAAACAGAAAAAAGAGAAATCAAGTAATTTGCATCACTAGAATGAAAATTAAAAAATTCTTTTTCCTATTGTAGTCCTTATATTTAAGTGAAGCTTAAAACTCATTTGTATAATCATGATAACTACGGCTGAAGTTGACATAATGGTGGTTTTCCAGCCAATAGCAGTATCATCAATAATAGTAAAGCTTAATAAAAAGTACATGTCTTTCAGGAGAAAGATGGAAAAGGAACTCGACTTGCATATGTTGCACCTACAATACCAAGACGACTGGCCAGTACCTCTGACATTGATGAAAAAGAAAACAGGTGACTCTGAAGTTAAAATTCCTGTTAAATACAAAACTACTTGATTTTCGAATGGCTGACAAACTTAAAGATTTTAACTAAGTGCTTATTTATAGCATTATCCTGTTGTATAGATTATGCTAATCCATAGGGTAATCCAATTACTGAAGGTTTTTGATCCTGTAAATTTTAATGACCCTTTTTAAAAAGCAAATTATTGTATGACATGAGCAGAACTGGGCAATGAGTGTTGTCTTCTTGTGTGAGAAAACAAATAAATAATAATAAAAATATATACAAATAAATCCAAAATATGAGCTCATGAATTTTAAATAACCGAAGGGTGCTAGAAGAATTTTACTGCTTTGTCTTGAGCCACAGAGTGCTACTACAGGGCTTCATTAGTATTTCTGATACTAATAAAATGCTGTGTTTCTTACAGTATTTGCTTAAAACCATATTATGCAGCAGAAATTATTTACAAAAATCATAGTTAAATTACAAAGGCAATTATTCTATTTTTTTTTGTTTACACATTGAACCTTTCATCTTCTTTTGGACGTTTTTTCTTTCTTGGCTGATATTTCTTCTGTAGGTTTCAGTACAAAAATTACAGAATTACTGAGGCTGGAAAAGACCTCTGAGATCATCAAGTCCAGCCTATGACCCAACACCGCCACATCGGCTAGACCATGGCACTAAGTGCCACATCCAGCCTTTCTTTAAATACATCCGGGAACGGTGACTCTACCACCTCCCTGGGCAGTCCATTCCAATGTCTGATCACCCTCTCTGTCAGGAAGTGCTTCCTGATATCCAGACGAAACCTCCCCTGGTGCAGCTTCAGGCCATGCCCTCTCATCCTGTCCCTAGTTGCCTGGGAGAAGAGCCTGACCCCCATCTGACTACAGCCCCTCCCTTCAGGTAGCTGTAGAGAGCGACAAGGTCCCCCCTGAGTCTCCTCCAGGCTAAACAACCCCAGCTCCCTCAGCCCCTCCTCAGAAGACTTTCCTTCCAGTTCCTTCCCCAGCCTCGTTGCTCTCGGCTGGACCTGAGGAGGCACTGTGTGTCCCAGAGCTCCCACCCAGCGAGCACGAATGCCTGGCTGGCCTCTCTGTTCTGTTTCTGTTCACTGTGAGACGTTAGCCAACTATGGATCTCAACTGAGACTTAATTCAGCACGTTCTGACTCTGCCTGTCGGTGAACTGTCTTCCAACCTCTTCAGCTGTGAGAGGAGCCAGGGAAGGCTTCTGACTTCTCTCGTTATAGCTATTCAGTAATCCAGGCTCCTCAGGTAGAGACCTGAAAGCACTCGTTACAATCAAATGCAGCGTTTTCAGGCTGCATGCAAGTTTTTCCCATGCCGTTCCTCCAGTGCTCTTCTCTGCCTTTCAGACCCCTGCCAGTCCTGTCTCGGGCATCTCTTGAGGAGAAGTTGTCAGTTGTGATGAATTGTGTGCTCATTTCGTAATGGGGGCACGTAATCGCTCAGGAACAGGCCCAACACACTCATTTCACTTGTGGCTTGGGTTGAACTTGAACCTGTTTCCCCAGAGGAATACTAGTAGAGCATTAAACTACTATGTTTCTAGTCTTTTAAATAACTTCTTTTATGAATAATATTGGAGACCAGTAAGAGCAATTTCTGATATTCCTGGATGACCAGGAAGTAGTAAAGAACCACGAGTCTCAGCTGAGTAACATTTAATCGAAATTAAACATGCAATAATATTGAATTAATTTTTTTTATTATTTTTTAGGGATTTTGTTTGTTTGTTTGTTTCAAGTTGTGTGGGTTACCCGTCTCATGCACCCAGAAGCGTGAACCACTGAACTGCTTTTCCTTCATACAAATATCGTGGTGCATCAAAACAATATACAGACCATATGAAGTAAAAAATAGATGTGCAGATAGTTCTTTGACTATATATACACTACAAAATTGCACGCTGCTAAGATTTATTAGGTACCTTTTGTTCCATCCTGTCTGTGATTCATTAGGCCTAATTTGGAAATCACACCGATGTTATTCCCATATTCTTAAGCTTGAGCAACAAGAGTTACATCATCAGGTTGCCTTATCAGTGGGTGGAAAGGAACAATCTAGTGTTTCCACTCCCCCGTAATACAATAGCCTACATGTAGTAAATGTGCTTTTAGTGTTTAGTTGCTAATGTTGTTCATGATATAACAGACCAGTTTTTTTTTCACGTGAAGAGAGGCTGGCCTGCTGTAGTTAAACATAATATGACTGGATGTATCCTGACAAAGTGAGGCCATAGTTTGATGGGGTCATGTTGGATGACAATAATTTACGGTTTAGTAAGCATGACAACTTGGAAAATTAACAGATGGAAACATTCTGAATTCTGTTCATTGTTACAATCTTCCCATCTTTTTGAGTTGCTTAGGGAATGCTGAATTTTCTGACAGGGAGGCGGTGCGTATCTTCCAGACCTCAGCTGGGAAGATGCAGTAGGAATGGGGCAGATGGTGGATCGTTAAGCTGAGTATTTCTCCCTTTAAGAAATAATGCCATAGAGTACAAGGTGAAGTGTAAAACCCCCTGGTGCAGACACTGAGTTGTACAGCAGGGAGATCTCAAGCACATGAAGACACCGGAAGACTCTAAGGCTAAAAATATGTGGCCAAGAGCAACAAAGGGAAGACAGAGAGCTTTCTGAGCCTGGAAACCATGGTCCATCAAACAAAACCCAGAATGCAGTGAGCACTGGGTTTATGGCCAGAGCAAGAGAATACTGAAAACGAGGAATGTGAGGACACTAGTGAGACTTGGAGAACATTCAAGAAAGTTTTGCATATAAGTTTTGTCATTTTTCTGTGGTTTTTTTTCATATCTTTGGGGGTTTCTTAAAATAATATGTGATTCACTCTAGCAACCTCTATCTTATGTAAGTCTTAGATGGATCCTTGACGGCTCTACCACCTGGAGTGATGAACTAGTTCTCTGCTTTTGTTCTTGATGGACATGTAGCTTTAGCTTCCAGGTGCTTTCGCTCTGTGTGTGTGGCTGGGGTAGGAGCGAGAGGTTGATTATTATTTAACCTAAATCTCAAAGGTTTTACTTCAGAATTTATTGTTTCTGTAGTCTCATTTTTTAGAGACTGTGAATACACAATTCACTATCCTGAATTACTAGATGTTAGTGCTAAATGAACCAGATAAATGTTTGAAATTCAAGTATCAGAGACAAACTTAGAAAATATGCTTAAATATTGAGGGGGAAGAAGGGCGAACAAACCCAAATAATACCTACAAAACATACGGAAGTGCCTGTAATATATGATTTATGAACACATCAAACATGTAACAGATCAAATGGCACTTTTTTGTTTTTTAAATCTTCAGGGATGTGTTTATCCCTGAAGACTAATCTAGAAATCAATTGTGGGGCTCTGAAAACGTGTTCAGGTAAGTGGGCTGTTTTGGAAAATCAGCACTTATCTTAATGATCAGCTCTGGATCTAGTTGAGTATCCCAGCTCAGCTCTTTGCTGAATAACCTTTGGAGAACATTTGGCCAGTACTGTAATATCTGACGAAAGCGTGTCGCCGGGGAAGAAGGCAAAGCCGCAGCATCACAGATGATTCAGTTGTAGTTTTGAAACACAAAAATAAACCACAGTAGAAAAAAAGACCAGGAAACATGCTCAAATTCACTAGCCCAAATTTCTCTCCTGACACACATGCACTCAACTTCTGAGTGGATCCCCAGATTTCTAATTAAATGGGCTTCTACTTATTCCTTTGCTGGAGGCATTTTTGTTTGATTAACAGAACGAAAGGTTAATCATATAAATTTGCCTTCTCAGAGCGTTCTGAAGCAGGAGAGAATAGGCAGCTCCTCTTTCTCCCTGCTGGCTCCCAGTCAGGTTTGCTGTATGCAATGCAAACACGGAGCTTTCCCCCTCAGGCCCCCATGACATACTTTTCTCGATGTATTCTTGGTAGAAGGTGAATGTTTCTCGTGTTTGTGACTTCAGCTACCTTAGTGGAAGTTAGTAGACCACGTAACAGATAGTGAGCTGTGCAGGAGATTGTCATCTTTTCTCTCTCTCTGTAAGGGACTAGAGCAGTCGTGCAGAACCCTGCCCCGTTAGGAAGGAGCTGTAATTTGCTCCTATCTAATGTGCGTTTTTGATTAAAACACAGAGCAATGGTGTTACTAACGAAATCGTGGTATACTTGGAAGCAGATGGATCAAAGTTTTTCTTAATACCATGTTAATAAGATCTTCTATAATTCTTTGCCTGAATTTACCTGGTAATTTTAAGTTAGCAACTGTAATTCTCTTGGACAGGCTATTAGTGATCATTTCCGTTATCTTTTTGTTGTAAGGAATGGTTCGCACTTGAAGCAGCAGACTTTCATCTCTGCAAGTGACCAACGTTTATTGGTTACACTTGCAATAAAAAAGAAATTTGCCACTTTGAATAGAGACATTGAGAGTGTGAACCACAAAAGTCTAATTCTCCTCTATGACTTGTTTTGGGGCGCTGAAATTCATGCAATTTTTATGCGCTTACTGGGGTGGTCCAGCCAACTTCTGTCTTCAGAGCTCTGGTGTGTGGGCATTGCTGACAGCACAAACACACCACAAGCTGCTCTGCTACCTGGTGTGCCCCAGCCCTCTCTCATCTACAGCACGGATCAGGTCTCTCACTCGATGGGGAGAGGCTGTGTAAGTTACAACTTACTAGTGTTTGAACTTTATGGATGATTTTTCAGTTTCGTTGTCATACTGAAAAGAAAACTAGTTGCTTGAGACTAGATTGAAGAGCCTTTTAAAATGTTTGTTGCGGAAAACCAAAAAAGTTCTAATCGAATAAAGCACTTCATCCCACATAAAATTTTTGTAGTATTTCCCAGGAATTCTTAAACATTCCCCAGAAATAAATTTTGAGTAGGTTCTCGGCAAAACATCCTTTTCAGCTTCATACTCGGTATATTTTTAAGTGCCAGATGCTTTAATGTATTTTCAATTTTTTCTTTTTCTAATAGAGGAAATTTTTGCGAATTCCGCATGAATGAAAAATCGGGCAACTGCCCCCTTCATACAGAATGTCCCTGATGGGCAGTGCTGTTCTTAGGCATCTGCTCGGTCTGTAGGTACGTCTCGGGGAAGCTGATGTTACAGAAGCTGTCCTGCTTCTCTGCTGCTTTTGTCCAAAATACGGAGGCTAAACTCTGCAAAGATTGTGTGCTGAGATTTCTGCTGTTGGGTTAGATGGATTCTAGGGGTGGGGAGTGCTTTGTTTTGTTCTCCTGGGTTGTAGGAATATGTATGTGAAGTAGTCACATCTAAATGGCTTCTCTATATTCAGAGGGAATACATTCCCTGTGTTATCTGAGTGAGGTCTTGAGCACTGTAAATGGTGGTTCCTGTGACAGTGAATTCCCTTAAACACCGTTTTAGTATATGACTGAAAATGCTGTTCTCTGTGGAATGTAGATTTGCACACAGGCAACGTAACCAGGAAGAGTACTGATGGGGGTAGAGAAAGTGAATGAACCCAGCTCTGTGTGCCTTTCTGTACTCACTGTCCTGCACGTTGGGAGGATGCCATCGGGTTAGCATGAGGAATGTATGGAGATGTCTGTGCACAGTACCTCCTGTTTATACAGGGTGAAGGTGCACGTGAACCAGCCAAGGGATGCAAAGCTGTGGAGTCAGGCATGGCACGTATTCTGTTAGCCCCCACCACAGCTCCTGTCACTCAGGCACTGGTGCAGGTGGGGCCGTGGCCTTTCTCCCACTGCGTGTCTTACGTGTGGGGTGCGGCTGCACCCCCAGAAGCTCTGCTGGCCGGGGAACCTTCCTTCCCAGACCGGAGCTGGGGCGGCTTGCTGCTGGGCAGCCGGGTTTCACACACGGGATTAGCAAGAGCCGTGAGGTCAGAGGATTGGCAAGGACCTCAGTTTGTCAGGAAAGTCTGATCTAAAAACTGAAGACAGAGGCTGTTACATCTGTTGATTTCAATTAGTTGTAATAAACACAAAATTGCTCTTCTCAGTGAGGTCCAATGACAGGACAAGGGGCAACAGGTACAAGCTGGAACACTGGAGGTTCCATGTAAACATGAGGAGAAACTTCTTCCCTGTGAGGGTGACAGAGCCTGGACCAGGCTGCCCAGGGAGGGTGTGGAGTCTCCTTCTCTGGAAACACTGCAAACCCACCTGGATGTGTTCCTGAGTGACCTGACCTAGCTGGCCCTGAGCTGGCAGGGGGGTTGGACGAGAGGCTTTCCCATGGTCCCTTCCAAGCCCTACCATTCAGTGATTGTGTGACGATACCTGCATCGCCATGGCACGAGCCCACAGAGGGCTGCAGCTGATGTATCACCGGGGGTGTAGTCACCCTCACACCTGGCTTGGCCCCGGGGCTGGTGTTGGCAGCGGTGCTTCGCTTCTCCCAGTATCTCCCCCGGTAGCGTCTGAAGGGGAGGGGTGAGCGCAGGGCGCCCAGGTCTGCACCGAACACGCGTCTTTCCGCTCGGACGTGGTGGGTGGTGAGCGGTTTGCGTGGCGGTCACTGGGAAGAGCCGGTAAGTGATGGGACGCGGCAGCCGTCGCGGCTTCGCCTTGCCCCTAGCCTGCGAGCCTTCCTCCGGCTGTCCCGCGTGCTCCCGGCAGGCGCTGAGGTGGCGGCGGCCCCTGCCCGCGGTGCTGACGTGCGTGGCTCTGTCTGTCTCTCCGCAGCGATGCACCTCCTGGGGCTCAACTGGCAGCTGCAGCCGGCGGACGGACACACCTTCAACAACGGCCTGCGGCCCGCGCCGCCCGCCGCGGAGGACGCGCCGCCCGCGCCACCTGGCGGCAGAGGTGAGAGCGCGCGGCCGCTCGCGGGGCGGGGGGCGCGAGGGAAAGGGCTCTGCCCGGCTCTGCACAGGGCCCGGCTCCGCCCCTCCCGCCTTCAGCCCACACAATCCCGTCCGTTCCACATCCTCCTGCCCCCGCAGGCGCTGCTGAGCGAGGGCTGGCTCAGAAAATAAGAGTTTACTGGCCACGTGTCCCGGGCTGGGCCAGAGCACAGCCCCCTTACCCTCCAGGTGTACCGTACAGATCTCCAAGAAAGGGTCTTGTTCTGCTGGAGACAAGTCAAGAGCTTTGGCTTTTCATGGGAAACATCCAGGACAGCAGGATGCCACCCATAGTAAATAACCTGCCCTGTGTTATTAGTATGAGCAGAGCAGGCAATCAATGCATTCTTTTTCTCCTCTAGAAAAACAGTGTTGCAGTGAAGGGTAACAGGGGCTGGGCAATGAGCAGAATGGGGGAAATCTAGAAACAAAAATGCTTTCTTCAACAGAGAGAGTATACATTAAAAATACAGACAAAGTGTATCTTGTGAAAAGGATTTGAATATTTTAAATTGGATGCTTTTTAATGTTGAGCTTCGGGTGTTTTCTTTGCGACGCGACAATAAGGCTTTCCCCGGTTATTACAACAATTGTGGTAAGAAGACAGAAGGGAACATTTCAGTCAGTCAAAGCACCTCACAGACCTTAGTGGAGGTGGTGGGATGGGGCCACTGAAACAGAACAGTGGCTGCTGGTCAGCAGAAGAGTTCTGTTCAGAGCTGAGCATCACCTTCCTCTCAGGACCTGTGGCTCACGTTAAACCTGCTCATTGCCCAGGCAAGTGTTAGAAACAGACTCCAACACACGATACTTGCCTTGGATTTATTAGGGGGAAAAAAATCAGTTAAAATAGAGCTGGGAAAAGAAGCTGAGTTGTTCTTCGATGTGGCAGACCCTTTCATAGATCGCTTCTGTTTTCAATAAACAATGCTGCTGCACCTCAGGTTCTTCACTTTTTCTATGGAGGTACTAATTTTGGCTCCCTCCTTCTCACAAAACCCTACGTCCTAGCGGTGGCAAAAAGCTGTTTTGTTGGCTTGGCTTTCATCTCTGCCTTCGCTGTAGGTCAGACTGGATGAACAGCACATCCCTAAGTACGAGGCAGAATGTTCATATTACTGCTGATCTTCTTCCAGATTGTGCACAGGTGAGAGACCCTATGGTTTTAGGCAGGAACCTGAAGAGCTCAGGTCTGCAATTATGGTCACTTAGCAGACAACTGCGGTGTTTCACACGTTCCCAAATTCCCTCCCCTGCAGCTTTTTGTTGCCGTTTCTGTGCAAATATAGGGCAGCAGGATTGCTGAATTGGAATGTGCTCATCTGCCTGGGGCACTTCAGTGCAAAATCTGGCAGTTTATCCCAGCCCCGCTCTAATTAGCTGTGCGCATTTGAAGAGGCTGAGAGAGGGGTTGTTTTGGGAGTGGTAACCTCCTGTAGAGGAGACAAGGAGACAGAACTGCTAGTTATGTCTTAAATTGCTGCAGTTAGCTTTCCTCAGAGCACGATGGAAAAGTTTACTACTTCTTCTGACATTTTGTAGAAGGTTGCTGAAATGTTGATAATCTGGGGGAAGGAGGGAGAACAATATTTAGACAAGTTATCTTCCACAGTGGAATAGCATGAATGACAGGTTTGGATGAACACAAGGAATATCTAAAAGACAAATTCTTCTAGCAGGGAAGGGTGAAAAGTTTTTCTATCTCACCTTTCCTTTTATTATGCCCAAGTTAATATTGCTATCCCAGCAGTTTTTAGGAAAGCCTCTGACAGCTTTTAACACAACAACCGTTTCAGAGCTCAGGGCTCTGGCTGTGGAGAGTGACCTTTCTATAATTGACACAACTCAGAATGAAGCCATTCTTTTCAAAACATGGGTCTCCCAAAGAAACCTTTAACCCCTAGACTGAGAACGGCCACTTAAATGCAAGCTGTGCCTACTCAGCAAGCAAGGCATTTTAAAGTAGAGCAATTTGAAAGGAGGGAGAAAAAAAACAAAAACCCACAGATATTTCAACTTGCTCTTGTTCATTCTTAAGAGTCAAGTCTGGTATGAAATAATAAAACTGCAATTTAAGAGGAACGTAAATTACTTCATTACTGCATTTTTCTATCTGAATGAAAATAAAATCCACTATTAAGATAACATAGTTGCGGGGGTGTTGTAATTACACACTACATGTCGCTAATACTAGAGGTACCTGAGAGGACTAGGCAAGTGCAGCGGGTAGGAAAATGCCCAGTGCTGCTGTAAAACTGCAAGTGAAGTCCACCATGCCCTGACCATAAAAAAACCAAGAGATAGCTTTTTGGTTTTGCCTTTTGGCTGTGGAAGTCGCACTGAACTAGGGATTTAGATTCAGAGAGAAAAGTAAAGAAAAATTCTTTTCTTAACACAACTAATAATGTAGTATCCCTTCATAGTAGTTAAAATCCAGAAAGGTGACAATGCCAGGGAATGGTGGAATTCCTACAGGGATAAGGTAGATGGTAATGACATTAATAAAAACCTTTCTGAGAGTGAAGCCCATTTGTCTCTTACAGTTGCATAAGGATAATGTTGGAATTTTGGTGTAATAAATCTAAATTAGGGGGGAAAGTTGGGGAGAAAAACCCAAACGTGATTGGGAGTAATTGCTGCTTCACAAAGGAGAGAACTAGGTGACCTTAGGGGATTTTTGTGTGCCTAGATTCTGTTCATCTATGCCAAAAATATATTCTACATTTAAAGTTTTGTAGTAGGGTAGACACACATTTCCATAAAATATGTGACTATATGCTGTTTCTTTTCTAATTGACAGAATATACTATAAAAATCAACTTTAATCGTTTCAGAGGCCACCTAAGAGAAACTACCATTTCTGTGGGAATGTCCAAACTTACTCCAGCTACTAATCCAAGTAAAGAATGCTTTGGTGTAGAGTTTTTTGTTTATGACACCTTATCTTTGGTGTGCTCACAAATTTAACAGATTTTCTACTAGTTCAAAACTGACTTAGTATTTTTTATGTTCTTCACTTTAGTAAGGTTCTGTAAAGCTGAAAAACACCATAGAGGTTGTGGTGTCTGATCCTAGAAAGCCACATCTTAAAAGACACCAAATATAATAATGGCCAAGGATTGTGGAGCTGAAAGGTCACTTCAGTTAACAGAAATACACTGGCTGATTGGAAAAGGTAGATTTGAATTTTTGTTCTCATACTCACGTAATCCAGAGTTTGTGTCTCTCTGGACCAACCAGCTCGATCCAGGTTCATGCTCAGTTTGAGATATTTCACTAAGTCTACCACGGTGTGTGGGTTTTGAAAAGACAGTTATGGTTAATTAAATGGTAAAGTATTGAAATGTCGTGAAAAATACTTGTTTCCAGTTATCAAATTCAGCATCAGAAATGTAATGGCAATAATGAAATGAAGCAAGTTAAATTTTGCTGTTAAATTTGACAACATCTTGCTTGAGATGAGGGATTTGTACTAAGCTAGGGGAAATTTGTCTTGAATAAATATGGAAGGCTAAACTCAGCAGTCATTGTACAGCTGTATATAAGTTGTATTCAAGTCCGAGTGATGTTGAGACCTCTGCCACATGCTGCAGCTCCAAGTCACGTTTCAGCGTGCGTGCAGAATTGATTATTTTCTAGTAGCTAAGGTATTTTATTAGCAATACAGTAGGCAGCAACATTAAAGGAGTAACAAAATTATTAAATGGGGAGATTCGCCACCCTCACGTGTTGACGCGTTGGGCTTCAGAAGCATCAGAATAAGCCCTGACTTGTCAGCCTGAGGCACTGGTGCTACCCCAGCTGTGTTCCTGTGGCAACCTAATCCCACTCCTCAGACCCTGGAAGGACTCGGGAACAACCGAAGGGAACTCTTTGTCATGTTGCAGAAGATAGAAAGATGAGAAACTCATACCTCATTAACAATGTAAACAACATGGCTCTTTTGGGTTTTACTGCTTCCTCTCAGACGCTTTGAAACAGATGATCAAAATGCAATAACAATCAATGTATTTTAAATGTCACTTCCCTTACCTTCATTCAATTTAATCAAGACGTGCCATCATTTTCCAGGTGGATTAATCTTATTAAGTAGTTATGTGGCTAATGTAATGTAGGTCTTAATTAACACCTTAGCAAGCAGAAGTGTGAATATGGACTCTGTGAAGCCTTGCAGATGTGGTCTTCTGGAAATACACCAGTCTCTAGGGCTGTCTTAGCAAAAGCAAAGTGTTTGGCTAAGTTCAGCAGTGCAGGAGTTTTATTTTTGCTGTTGTGTTGATGGTATGAGTTGTTGTGTTTAAAGTCGGCTGATGAAGTGTTTTCTATACCATCAGAGATGACTGATTGTTATGGTGATGTAGAACTTCAAGCTGGTATGTGTTTGTTCTTTGTGAAATGCGGTGAACTAACAGATCTTAATTTTATGTGCTACAATTTGGTTTTGATTCTGAAAACAATGGCTCTTGTCAGGCCATGTCCACGTGAATACGAAGTTGTGCCTAAATTTTTAGGTGTATCAGGGTATTAAGGCACGTTTCTTAATTCCACCTGCAAGGCCAGATTGTTTGACTGCTGCTGAGCCAGGTTTTAAGGAGACGCTTTCTTTGCAGAATTGTTCTCCTTTCACCACAGTGGAAATACAGGATACTGCTCAGAAAACCCGAGATTCTGATTTTGTTTCAGAAGCTGTTTTACCGGACTCCTGAAAGCTCATACAAATTCAGAAGCTTCCTTCCTCCTCACAAAGTAGAGCTCATTAGTACCTCAGGATCTTCGGCATAACTGAAGTTCAAGATGTGTCATAGCAGCTTCTCCAGGCAAACTCTCATTTCCTGGCTTTTTTCTTCATTGTAGCTGTGGAAATTTTTTTTTGTATCGGCAGTCAATCTTATTCTACGCATTTCAAAAAGAATTTGTTTTCGCTTGGGTCCTAGGGCACTTAGGTATTAGTAGTAGGTACTTTGAAGCCTAGGTTTGTACAGAAAGTGATCAGTGTGGTAATGGTGCACTGCACTGGTTTTTCCACTGAAGAAATTTGTGTAGACTTTTTTGTTTGCCTTTCTGAAACAGTAAGAAATGCGTGGTCCTGTAAGTAGCAAATTTACCTGAGGGGAAAAAAATGAAGCTATCACTGAAAAGCATAGTAATCCCCACATGTTCTTTTTTGGCAAGAAATCGGTGGAGCACATTTTTATATTGAATGGTTTCCTTTACACAGCTGTATCATAAATGTCTTTGGAATTCCAAGTCATCTACGAAAATCCCTAACTACATAGCAAACAACAGCAGAAAAATAAGTTAGGTACAAAGGTAAGGAAAGCTATGTCTGCAGCAGTGATTTATAAGAAATACACAGGTACAGGAAGAGAGGTGAAAAAGGATTCTTTTTAACCAACGTTGGTGATATTTATTCTTTGCATTTAATTTGAAGTTGTCCAGATTATCTTGGTAGTTCATTATGGGTCTGTTGGAATAGTTATTCTGCTAGATATTTTTCAAGAGTGCTATCAAGATGCAATTTACAGTCATCACCCTTATAAAGGCACACAGTCAAAGCACTGGAGTTAATTGCTATTTAAATGTGATGTCTGTAGCGTGACACTGCTGGTAGCCAGCTTTCATTTTTATTTTTTTTCATTTTAGCTACAGTATGGGAGAGGAGCCTGTAATAAATGCTCAAGTATATCTGGTTTCAGTGTAGATACAGTTCTGCCTCCATAGCTGCCACTGCTTGACATCAGTTAAATTAAAGGTTGACTGGGCATGTCCTATCAGCTGCCACCTTGAATGTGACCTCCAGCTCGAAGATGAGGCCTGCTGACAAGTTAGCAGGGGGAGTTTGCATTGCTGTTGTCATGCCTGTTTGATAGCTTCAAAGGCAAATATACTTGAGTGCTAAAACAGTCTTTTCAAATGTATATGCCAAAATAGTAATTCAACTGGGTAAATAACACAGCGGTTTAAATGAATAAGTGTTATTTAGTTGATAAATATATGTTTGACTGAGTGATGGAAATGGCTCCCCTGGGTAAGATGAAGTAGTGTGCTTTTAAAACTCTCTTCTAGGGAGGAAAACACACTCACAAAAAAATAAATAAAATTAAAAAAATCAAGCATCCATGGGGTTATGAGATAACCAGACAAAACTCTAAAGCAGTCACCCGCAGCAGAAATAATGATATTGGGATTTATTTGTTCACAGTAGTATGAGTTGTTTGGGCTAGTCTTTCTTCCCAGATTTGTCAGTTTGTCACCTCTGTAGCTTCACTTAAATGTAGTTAATGTTCTTTGAATGTGATCTGCAGTGGTCCATCAAAATGGAAAAGCTTCTAAAAATAGCTGGAGGGGACTGAGTCAGGCAGCTAGATTCTCTACATTAAGAGGTGAAGACTGAAGGGAGCTATAACAAAAAGTTTACTTTAATAGTCTCTTGAGATAGATTTTATAAGTGAAGCTGTTAGTGCAGAAAAAGGCATTGCAAATAAAACCTGCTTTTCAGGTTTAAAAAAAAATAAACTTAAGCCTATTAACTAAGAAAAGAGGTTTAGTGGTCATACCTACTTTGCATTTCATTTCTGTATTTCTAACCCGGGGAAAAGGAGCACGAAGAAGCCAGACCTTCTATAGGATTTTTGTGTGACTGCTCTGCAGTGCTCATCTTCAAGGTGAGAATTTTTGATAGGTTGTTGTTAATATTTCTCTTTTACAAGTAGTCATCCGAGAACGTCAAGGTCACGGCCAATTCATGTACTGGCCATGTCAAAGCAAGAAGTAGAACTAAGATGCTCTTGCTAGTTTTGTGTCTCATACCAACAAGAATAACTCCGCAGGAATTTGTGAGAGTATGAGTCAGTAATGCATGATCTTTAGAGCTCTGATAGCCTGCTGGACTGCAAACTTCCAAACTTATTAGTTAAACTTGAAAACATAAAACTTATGTTTTAGTACAACTTCAAGCATTTCTACGTTGTGTTATTTCAGCATTGTAATGTAGAGCCATAAAAAGAGGATGTGATGTATTAAGTTCTCAAAAGCAAAAATAAGGATCCCTTTCAGCACACCGGAGGTGAGGCAGCAGCTGTTTCTCACAGACGTGGCACAGGCTGGATCTAGAGCAGAGAGATGCCCTACTGCACAAATACAGACTTGAAAATGAGGGGCATCCATCCCTTCCATTCTTCGTTGTAGGTTAAGTATGTCTTGATCACTTGTGGTAGTTGCTTATCTGCTCTTAAAATTCTCTGCTGTGTTGAACCCCTGCAGCTATTGCAGTTCTCTTCCTAGAGACACTGAAATGTTCCAGGAGTGGTTTGGACAACTAGAAACCAGGTCATTTATGTTGTAGAGAAAAAAACCCGAGCATCTACGGGGGTTGCTTCCAAAGTTAATGCCAAACTGCACTGAAACGTTTCAGTATTCAAAACCTGAGTCATGTTTCTAGGCCAATTGTTAATTATAAATTCAATTGTCTGTTTTCACTGCTTTTTTACAAAGCTAACAGCTTTGAAATTTTCATAAGAAATTTAAATGAATGGTCTTTTTCTACTAACTTTTTCCCTTTTTTGGTAGGTTTGACATCCAGTATATTTATTTACCTGTGGGGTGCATGATGAAGTGGTGTGAATGTAACTCTGGTTCTCCTGATGACTGGAATATTCTCTTTTTAGCTTAATTGATGCATTGAAGGATTCTTGACTACTGAAAGATGCCCTTTCCCTGATAGAAATGCAAACCAGAATTTCAAAAAACCAAAGGAGGCTAAGGTTAAATTCAACCAAGTATTACGTATTGCTTAACAAGAAACTAAATGAGAAGTAGATTCCAACACAGGGGGAAGCTACTGATTTCAAACAGGTCTAAATTCCAGATTCCTGCCCATTTTCCCTGTGGATTTCAGAAATAGATGATACTTACCAACTCCAGTGGTTTTAGGGCAAAGATTTGCGCTGCCTTCCATGGACTGGAGCAGCTTTGTTGCAGGCATGAAGTTAACTGAAAAGTGAAAAAATATGTAATGTGGATAATTCACTGAGTATAAGGAGACTTGGAATACTGGAAGAGGCACCAGGCTGTTAATCTTCCCACCTTTACTACTTAGACAGCTTTTATCCTAATAGTAACAACGCCTACTGCAATACTGCCTGCAAACAGCTTTTTTTTGACTGTTCCCTTTTGGCTGTGGCTATACTTACTGATCCTGACAAGAAGGTTCTTAACAGTGTGTCAGGGAGTCTGTTCTCAGCCTAGAGTTGATGTCCATTTAAGTATGCACACTCTGCTTCCAAAGAAACCGTTGACAGAACACTTCTTAAGAATTTTGAAAAAAGTTCATTATTTCCATAATGTGGAATTGTGAAGAGGAGTGAGCGTAACGTGCTCAAGGAGGGTGGAGGAGCCTCTGCTCTTATGGTGAGTTCCCAGCTCTGCCAGTGATTCCAGTATAGCATTCAACGGGTGATTTCCTGTGCTCTGTACCTGGTTTTCCTCTCCATGGGGGTAGAGACCAATTTAAATTCTAGTGAGATGGCCTCTGTTGCAGTAATCCATTAGAAAGGAAATCATGTGGTTTTTATGAAGCAGTACATGGTTGAATCTGGTTGATACCTGTGTCCTTGGGCAGCTCTAAAGGCACGTTGCTTGGCATTCTCAGCTATTTGTCTTGTCTTTGCAGCCTGTCTTTACAGCTGCTTCTGCTGTCTTTGTTTCTTAGTGCTGTGATGTTATTGTGGACCCATTAACAGCGAAAATGAAAAACCAAACAAGTTGTCAGAAAAAACTGTGTAGCAGTTGGTATTCAGAGCATTCTTTTACCATTTCAAAACACTGCCAACGTAATATCTGTTTCATTATGTTCAAGTGTAAGTGCTGCTAACGTAGATAATTTGGAATCTATAATTGAAACCATGCTATTGCAGCTCTCTCAATTAAAGATAGTCAAGTCAGAAAAGCTGTTATGTACTTACCTGCTGGAATTATATTGTCATTCTGTGCCATCCTGTTACATTCATACAGTGCTGGAATATATTTCAAAAGTAACTTGCCATTTATTGAAAATAGTATTACACCATGAAAAAAACCATGAAGTAAACATTGAGCTTTTAAGCAATGCTGTCAGGTTGTATCACTACCATCCAGTGTGTATTAATACTGATATTAATGATAGCTTTACATTTCTGTGATGGTTAACAGATATTTTCTGTGATTTTCTGATTTCATAGTGTCTGTTGTAATGATACTAAAAGGGGGTTCTCACCGTGTTGTTTGGGAATATGGAACACAAAACCAAACATTGTTGCATGCTATAGCTAACTCTTCACATATCACGCTCTGTGTTTAAAATGTGTGCAGACTCAGAACCGTCCTGTCCAGCTGAGAACATAAGGGATTTGCACCGTGTTGTAAAGGTTGAGTATTTCACGTGCTGGAAGCCAGAGCACTCTAACAGAAAGGTCTTGTATCTTGTCTTCAATAATGCAATCAAATGATGGATTTCGACTGAGCACAGCACGAGGGAGAAAGATGTAGATAGTCCCTGCTTCAGGCAGAGAGAACATAAAAGGCAGTGTACTGAGTTGAACTAACTTTCTTTCAGGAAGGAGAAGATGAGTGTTAGAGTACAAAAACTGTCCTCTAAATCCTTCCCTGTGCATTTCATCTCTCCTGTCAACTCTCTTGTCCGTGACCTGGAGTTTATGGGACTACTTTTTACTAACATTGTTTTACATAATAAATTTGCACTCAGTTCCTTTAGATTGAAGTTATCCCTTCAGTTCAGCTTTATGATAATTTTTTTTTTATACTCTGGTTGTGTACAAGATGCAACTGTGAAAAGAGCTCAGGGAGATTCGTATGCGCTTAATTGTTTCTCTACTGTTACTGTCTTTGATCAGTAAGGAGCAGTCGCAGAGTTAAGGGGTTGGAGGGATTAGAAGATTGCAGATACTCCAGAGAAAAAGGTTCACAGCTTTCTTACTTTAAATATAGGGCCCAAATTCTTACCGACTGATTGAAACGGCAGGCAGCTTGCATCAGAAGAAGGAAGTTACTGCTTGATTTAAAAGGTGGCATTGCCACAGGTGTTCATCTTGAATGAATGAAATTACTTGTGTTAAAAGCAATGAGCTCATTTGATTTGTATTTTCTTTTGTTTTCTAGGACCGTGGGTCACCAGGAATAGCAGCATCGATAGCGGAGAAACAGAAGTCGGGCGCAGAGTCACCCAGGAAGTGCCTCCTGGAGTTTTTTGGCGGTCTCAGATCCATATCAGCCAGCCACAGTTCCTGAAGTTCAACATATCCTTAGGGAAGGATGCTCTTTTTGGTGTTTATATAAGAAGAGGACTCCCACCATCACATGCCCAGGTACTTTATCAACATATTTTTTGGCTTTAAATGTTAAAAGTGCAAACGTTTCGAGCATCTTTGTTAGATTTATATTGGAGCTTATGGAGCTCAAGTTTAGGGATTCCTGGGAATTACTTCATTTTTTATATTTGACTGAACACCCCAATATTAAGATTTCTAGGTTATTAAATACCTCAAGAGTGCACTGATAAAAGTCATCAGTGATGTCCTTGCCATTCAGGTTTTTAAGATAACTTTTTTTTTTTTTTTTTTTCCAGTTTGGCACTCAAGGTTTTAAATCTCTGACAAAATCTTGGCACCAATTGAGATAAACCTATCAAGTTATTCACCGGTCAAAAATAATGAGTGATGTTGATCAGGCTCACAGTATCAGAGCATTGTATACAGCTGGAATGCACACACAGCTTGATGTGTGAACACACAGTTTTCTCTTCATAGGAGTTTTAATCTCCACAGGCTGAAATGGCATCGCCGGGGTGTGCAGCAGACTTTGGCATCACTGCTCTCCAGCCATATTAGAGAACATAATGCAGTTACGTGTTTCAGGGGGTTAATTTTACTACTTTTCCCTCAAGGATGGTATTGAGGTATAATATCTGAGTCAGACGTGGTGCAAGTCTTGCAGTTGGGAAACACAATTGTTCTTGATTTCTAACCAGCCTCAAAGATTAAAAACTCGGTTACACCACATTTTTTACAGTGACCCTGGAGTACAGAGCTAAGGGCTGTAGCTAAAGATAGTTTTAAAGTTAGTGAGACCAAACTTAAGTATCTTTTTCTTCTAGGTTGTGCAGTGGGTGTTTTAATTTCTTTGTTGTGAGATGATAGAGCTATCTTTTTTATTACAGAGAAAAATAATGTTATTATATTGAAAACTCAATGTGAATGGAAGGATGCCCATGTGCTTAGATTAGAACTGTAATGAAAAATAGTATGTTTGCAGTTACCCATACTAAAGGGAAATTCTTTAGAGTGCAAGGGAAGCAGAAATAGCAACCATCTTTTAAATAAGGCCCCTTCCTTCATCCATATCCATGCTGTTAAAAATCAGTTCTTTATTCAGAAATTATCACCTAAGCTTAAAATGCTTTCCTTAGTGTATGATTTCCAAAAAGCCACCGGAGAGCTCATTTAAAATTTCTAGATGCATTGCCTTGATTTGCAGAAAACAGCTACTACTTTTTGGTTTTCATTTGGCAAAGCAAACTGCAATTGCATAAATGGTTAAAATGCACCATCCAAGCTGAAAGCCCAGAGCCTTTCACAAAATTGCGTTGCTACATATTGCCATATAGGGAAAGTATGTTCCTGTTGTCTGCAGGGAGGTATCAACCTGAAGTGAACTGCATCCCTGTGCACGAACAAACTCATGGTACAAACAGTGAACAGACTCATTTTCTGGAGAAAACTACATTTACTTTCACTGCATTTTGGTTCTGCTTCAAAATGTGAGGCAAATTTATGGCACTGTTCTGCATTTGCTTCTTGTTCTGTGGTGTTTATTATTGCCTGTAGTCTTAATTGAGAACCAAAATCTTTAAGTAGAGCTGTGAGGAAAGGAGAGGAGAGATTCACATGGGTTCATAACCTCTGCTTCTAACAATTTGTGGACAATGAGTTCTGACTATCCAAACTCCATCCAGTTCCTGTTGTTTTAAAACGTTCTGTGAGTTATTGAATGGACATATCTGACTGGTAAGAAATAAGGATCAGCAGTCCACAACCCAAGGAGGGAGGACAAATGGTTGGTTTTCCATATAGCTATAGGTTAGCATACAGCAGCCTGAAGTTCCATAAAAAGATGAGATAAATTGGGGAAGTTGTAGAGGGCTATTGACTATTTTCAGCCGTTTCCAGACATCTGTGCAACAGATATCGGAAGATATCCACAGAGAATATGTTCTGGGGAGAGGGAGACATTCTTCAGAATGTTTTGATCTTGTCTATAATGCTTCAATATGTTGTCTGGAGGGTGAAATTATGTCTATGGATCTTTAACTGTTGCAGCGAGTTAATGGCATAATTCATTGAGCATGCTTCACTTAATTCAGAATTTTGATGCTCACTTCCCTATCATTCCACCATAAAAAAACCCCAACAATTTAGTTAAGGAAAACAAACTAAAGTCTAAATCGTAAAGTGAAAGTTACTTTGGGCAGCCAAAGCTCTTAAGCAATTGTGAAGGCTTGCTATGAATGCAAGTTAATTAGAATTCTCTGCCTAAGACATGGTAGAGGTATGCCTGTATCTTTTACAAGAAATCCAGTTGGGTGTATCTGGTAGTATGAAACATTTGTTTTATTTCACGCTCATCTTTAATTTGTATTTCACTGTGATCAAATGTATTTGTTCTAGGTTTCGTTATGACTTTCTCATCTGAGAAGGCTATGATCAGGAGAAGTTTCTCTTCTTTCACTCCAACTTACATGGATAGGATATAAATTTCATGGCCTTTCTGTTTAAATTAAATGAGAAAGATCAACTGTGTTTCCTACTGAGCTGGAATCCTCCTTAGAGAACCAGCTTTCCTGTCTTTAGAGGAAGCAATTCCAACCCTCTTCCATAACTGGAGTTAATGAAATTCACCAGTACAAACTGCAGAATTACTTTCCCATATTCGTGCGGGGTCCTGGTGTTTGTCAGCAGGGTGGTACAGCAGAAGATTGCTTGGCATTTTTGCCCAGCAATCAAAATTCAGCCAAGCTGCTACCAAGAGAAAATAATTTTAGAAGGAGAAAGGCAAGCTGTTACGGACCTGAGTTAGTGAAAAGAAGCCTTGTTCTGACAGAGAGGAGCAGAATGGTTTTGTATTAATGAACTTGACACCAGACAATATTTTGAAATAGAAGTTTAAAATCCTTGTTTCTGCAGGTTAGGGACATGAGCTATAACGCAGCGAACAACTACACTTGACAGTTGATCACTAATCAGTGCTGATATGTCAAGCCAAGTAAAACCCTTTGTGGGAGCAAGTCAATAATCAGCAAATTAGGTACATGATTAACCTGAGACAACAAGATGCAGTTCCTGTCTGAGAGCCCTGCTGAGATTTCACCTTCTCAGTATTATTGTTTAGCAAATATTCTAAATGCCTGGTTTAGTCAGTCAAACCCATCTCGCTGTAAGCTTGTCTCGAAGCAGCCTTGTGTGCCATGTGCATAGGGAATGGAGCTCTCGAGAAGAGGGAAAAATGCAGTTTTGAGTGGCAGGCAGGCTGCAAACAAGAAGGCATTGCTTTCTAGCTAAATTCTTCCAACCCGTGCAGTGCTACACAGAAATAACAAAAGGTGCGTTGCAGCCTTGACTGATCAACAGGAAATGAGTAGAAGATAGGCATATTAATAAAATGGATAATGTATAGAAAACTAACTGGAAATGTCAAATAATGCGTGAGGTGACTCTGCAGAGATTACAGCAATTAGGATGTTACTACACATCTGTAGAACGTTCCAAATGACGCATGAAATAAGGTAACCTTATAGAAAACACCACTGTAATGTCTGGAGAAGGCAGTGCACGGAGTTGTAGTGTTTTCATTTCCAGCTGACAGTTTCAGACCTGCAAACTTTTCACGTCAAAATGAAAACAGTTTTCATTTAGAACATTAGGGAAAAATTAGGACATTAGGAAAATATATTTCCCTAATATATTAGGACATTAGGGAAAACTTTGTCACAGCAAGAGTAGTCAGACGCTGGAATAGGCTGCCCAGGGAGGTGGTTGAGTCACCATCCCTGGATGTCTTTAAGGGTCGTTTAGATGTGGTGTTGAGGGACATGGTTTAGGGGTGAACTTTGTAGAGTTGGGTTAATGGTTGGACTTGATGATCCCAAGGGTCTTTTCCGACCTGAATGATTCTGTGAAATGGCTTTACTTGGGAACCACCCAACTCGCTGGGGAGCTTCAGTGTTACGTTGCTTTTTTAGCCAGTGCTTAAACACATTTAGGTGCTCTGACCACCTTCACGTTACCTGCTGGCAACTGTCATCACTGAACTCTGTACTGCCTCGCACTGGTTGTGCCGCGTTGCATTCAGATGTTGGAACAAATTGGCTGTCACTCTGGGTATCAGATGTTTCATGGGTGTATTTTAATGAATAATTAGCAAGTGGATTTTATGAAGAACTGATTTTAAAGCACTTTGCAAACAAGTTTGCCTGACATATGTTTTCTTGGCTGCTTAGGTCTTACGGGGCTTTGGCGTAGAAACGCATGCTAGCCACAATGCCAAACCTGGGGGGGGTGTTTTATAGAATCATAGAGTAGTTTGGGTTGGAAGAGACCTTTACACGTCTTCTAGTCCAACCCTCCTGCAGTAAGCAGGGACATATTTAACTAGATCAGGTTGCTCAGAGCCCCATCCAGTCTGACCTGGAAGGTTTCTAGGGATGGGGCATCTACCCCAGCCCTTCCCTCCCCAATTACCCCTCTTCCCCCCCATTAGACAAGAGCTCTAAGAAATCTTTCTTTTCAATTCCTAATTCCAAACACTCTCAGGGATTTTGTGGAGGCATGCAAATCATTTCAAATCAGAGCAAAAACCAAAGATTATGCAAGCTCTCTGCATTTTCATTCTTGAGCCCTGCAAGCTCTCTTTGCTTTCACAGCTCATTCCCTTCCTCTGTGCAACTGGGCTCGGTCTGTCTGTGCTATATGGATGGCACTGTGCAGTGTAGTCACTACCGTATACATGGAGTTCTGTTTTGCAGACTCCCCATGGTCACTGGAGAAAGGAAGTCCTTATTAGCCTATGAATAAAAGGCATCGGAGGATAGAAGGCTCTGAATGGAGAAATTATAAAAACAAATTGCCCAGAAAGATCTCAGTATGAGATTTAGGTTTGTAAATAAAAGTATGCAGTAGGTTTTTGGTATGCTGTGTAGTGAAAATAAACTCACTGAGAATATGCATTTGGTATTTCTTTAGAGAAGTAGGCTGGCAAGTCACTTGCTTTTATGGAGCTTTAATTATGGTAAGTATTCCCCCCTGCAAAATTGATCTCTGAAGATGTAGTCATTGGGTTTTCTGGTACACTTTGTTCCTCAGCAGTTTTTGCCATTTTTTTGTGACTTGTGGTATGAAGCCATGAAATATAAGGGATCATTAAAATAAATTAATTATTTAATAAATAAAAATCAGTGAAACTTCCAAATTACTTCAGAGATTTAATTTGGTTTGACAGACCCATTCCCAAATTCATGCAATAGAGTTGACTCTTCCTTAGCAGTTGTGTGTGTTAGATTAAAAATTCCACAGTTGCTTCTCAATGATCATAAAAGTGCTTTCATTCTTTTCCTAGATGGGTCTTCTAATCCGTGCATAGTTGTCAGTAAGCAGCTTTAAAGCAAGAGTGATATTTTCAGTGTAACATTATATAACAGTAATTAATCATCTAAGTGTGGTAAATCAGAACACCAACAGGGCCACAAGAAGCAAATGATGATTCAGCCAACCACATGAAGAAAGCTTTCCTGGTTATGGATACCCAGAACCATCTCAGTGACCCTTCGGTCAGGGATTTTAGATTCTGGGGTATATACCCCTCGTACTATTGACACATTAAGGTTTGTACACCCAGGGAACCACCAGCAGATTATCTTTATTATTTTTTCCCTCAGTCCTGAGGAATCCCAAGAGAGTGAAAAATGTATTGCTGTATTTTGTATCGGTTTGCACCGGTGCTTCACCATTCGTAAAGTTATTTAGGTTTAGTCGCTTTGCTTTTGCCTGAGCATGGAATAGTTCTTCATGGTTTGATTCAAGAGGGGCAACACCGGTCTGAACTTTACCAGAGTTAAAATTGTAGCCTTCCGGGGAGTCATGCCAAGGCACCGTCTCTCACTAGGTCACGCCCCAGCATTGTGAAATGACATTCTGCAGCTAAAACTACTTCAAGCAGTTTCAGCCTGAATACTCTACCCCTTCGATCTTGCCAACTGCTGAGCCTTCTCTACTATATGAGGTAGAATCAGCATCAAACAGAGGGGAGGCAGAGGAACCTGCCAGCACAAGCAGACACGAACAGCATGTTGCCAGTGAGAAATGTCAGCTTTTATTGCTACTTCCTTAGTTGACCCTTTGTGAACGATTGTTCTGAAGAGCAAGATTTCTTTTTCCCAAGATGTCGCCCGACTAATAACATTTCCTATGGAGGTGATGAGTCTGTCCTTAACCTCTGACTGCTAGACGATAGGTTTTAGCAATATTTCCAAATGTCATTGATTTAAGAGATAGATACGTGTGTGTGTTTGGCACCTTTGGTACTCTGAAAGTTACTGACGTGCCAGAACTCTCTAAATCTCTGGCGTGCGTTGGCTGAAATGTACTACTTCACCTGATTTACTTTCTCCTGCAAAAATCTTGTGTGAAAAAAGGCTCAAGTGGATGGCAATTTGATATTAACAGTTCAGTGAAACTTTTTATTCCACTTCTACTCTTTCTCGCAATTAAAGATATAGGAAAGCGCAGATAATGCACTTACTGTGACAATAGCTTTCAACATCAGTAGACCTGGGCTCAGGTCCCTAGCCTGCCATGGATCTCTTCTGTGACTGTGTATTGGTGTCAGCTCCACAAGTTTAGCAGGAAGGTGACAGCACTTCCACACTGTGCCCTCTGTTGTAAGGTGAAGTGTATCGAGGACTCTGTGTTGTTTGTACGTAGCTGGTACAAGATTTCAAATAGCAAGGTCAGCTTTTATAGCCCCGTTTTAGATGCACAGCATGGCACTAAAGTGTTAAATCAGTTTGTCTGTCTGTCTCTTCTACTAGAAGAGAGGTTTCTTATTATTTTATTGCATATAGTGTTTAATTTGCTAGAACTCACTGTTAACGAGTGGAACAGTGTGCAAGACAGCCCTGGGTGGGTGTTCAGTGTTTAGGATGCAAGATTGCAGTTCTCTGTTGAAGCTGAACATGAGTGAAGGGGTGAGTGTTCTCAGAGCTGAGTGAAGGGGTGAGTGTTCTCAGAGCTGAGTGAAGGGGTGAGTGTTCTCAGAGCTGTCTCAAGCACAGACTGCATGTGCTAGAGGTAACGGAGGGAAATGCGATGCAGCTACTGGCAAGCAAGCACATACGATTACTGTATCTTATTGAACATATACATCTTTCTTCAGACATGTCTATCTGTCTCTGTCTACTCCTATACAGATAAATGTGTCTAAAACAAGATGTGTTTTCATAGGGGACTTGTTATACAGCTATCAAAAGATGAGATATATTGGTTTCATTGTTTCTTAAGGGCTTCCCTTAGATAGGGACTATGAGAGCACAGTGTCAGCTTGAGAGCTCCAGAATCACAGGCATAAGGACAGAAAAAAAAAGCCTATTAGGACAGCTAGTCCAGCTGCTTTGTTATGCAGAGTTATTCCCCGTTGTAGATTAACCAATATTTCTTCCAGGCCTGTTTAATTGTGTGATGCAGTGGCAGCTCCATTGGGAGGCTATTACTGAGCTTAATAAATGGGAAGCTTATCTGACATTCATCTTAAATTTCTTTCTTTCTTTTTTTAGTTTCATGCCATTAATGGTGCCATTCCTCTTTTACTCTAAATAATCACTTGCTCTGTTTGATCCCTTTTCCAAAGATTAATGTAACGTTCTACCTTACTTGGAAACCTTCCAAGCAGAAATTCTGTTTTCCTTAATATAAGTTCAATTCCTTCAGCCGCTTGATTTGTGTTATTCCTTTCCATGCTCCCTCTGGTTTTTGTATCCTACTTGCACCTGATTGTTCCACATACAAACTCAGGTAAGCAACTCTTACTCTGTGATGTAAAACTTGTGTAGTGTGTTTTTATCGGGTGCTAAGTTACCAACCATTAGACAAATGCATTTCCCAGTTCTGCTGTGTTCCTGTTTGCTTTCACATTCTGGGGGGCTTGCATTCAATTATATGTCTGGAGCTACATCTGAGATTCCTGTTCCTCTTGCAGCAAGGATTTATTGTTGGTGGTTACATAGAGAAGGCTGTCTTTCTCATAGGTTGAGGGTTTCCAGCTTTCAGAGCTATAGGAGCCTGAAATTTGATGGGTCAAATCACTGATTTCAACTTCTCTCTCCGAACCCAGCCTGTCAATAAATACCATTTGTACATTTTTTGATCACCTATACAAAGATGCCTAATTCTGTGTCACTGTTTAAGAAAGGATAAGAGGTACAGAATCTCTGTGTGTTCCATGATTGACTAGTAAATACTAGCTTCACATTGACATGTCTTCCAGAAATACCATTTTATGACAAGGTGGTAGAGAAAATATAGTGTCAGATATTGAGCTGAAATATCATTCTGTATTCAGGTCTATTTGTTTGGGGTTTTGTTCGTGTTCTTTTTTTTTTTGTTGTTGTTCTTTTTTTTTTTTTTTTTTTTTTTTTTTTTTCCCCTGTTTTCTTACCCTGCAGTATGATTTCATGGAACGCTTGGATGGGAAAGAGAAATGGAGTGTGGTGGAGTCCCCACGGGAACGTCGAAGTATTCAGACCCTTGTTCAGAACGAGGCTGTGTTTGTTCAATACTTGGATGTGGGTTTGTGGCACCTGGCATTTTACAATGATGGCAAAGACAAAGAAGTGGTCTCTTTCAATACAGTTGTTTTGGGTAGGTATCTCCACAAGCTCAGCATCGCTGTTCTCTGTTTAGACCTTCCCTTGCTTAAAGTTATAATACTTTCTTGCAATCTTCAGTATTCAGCCTGTTTATCCTTATGCTAACCTGTGTATTTTTTTTCTCAACACTAATCTGTCAGAAAGCCTGTAATGGGGTGCTGATTTTAAGTTCCTGTTTTCCTTTTTAAGATTTTAGCATTCCCATAGATCTTGACTTTAGTTCTGGAAAACAAGGCTCCAATTAAGTTCCGTCTGGGATGAAGCATTCCCCAGTTAATATTCCTCTCCTTTATCTCTATCACTTTTATACTTTTTTACTTCTCTGGAGAAGCTTCTTTACATCTGGGTGGAATAGTGTCCAACAGGAGAGCCATTTAATCTTAGTAGATAGCACAAGAAACTGACTGTTATGACTGAGATTATTGTTTGCAGTCACCCTAGAGATTAATTGAGACCATTAATTAACCGTACGCTGTTTCACAACTTACTACTCACCTAATAGTGGGTCATCACTTCAACAAGGTGCAATCAGGAGCAACAGACTATGTATCCTATGACCTGAGAAGCCTGCAGTTTTATTAGAGCAAGAGGGTTGAACTGAGTTGGAAAGCAAACTGAACTTTGAAGCACTTTAATGGACTTTGTTGAATATTTTGTTACAGTGGCATAAAAAATTCTGAGATAATCTATGTGGTATTCTGTCCTGGCTGATGAAGTGTTAATGGCACGATGTTGTATAACACTGTAATTCCTGTTCATTTAGGGAAAGACAAACTGCACAAAGTCCAGGAGAGTTTTTAAGATGGTTGAAAAGTAGTTGGAGGTCTTTTCCAGTCTTGCCTGATTAATGATATGAAGCTTTATTTTTTCCTTTTACATTAGTCCAAAATTCAGTCTGTTGGCTTAAGTCCCAAAGGGTGTAGGAGGATAGCCAGTACTGTGTCATTAAGTATGAATATAGTTATTTCTGTTAACCTCAATTAAGAAGAAGGAATTATTTTTCTTCCGCAGTTTATATGTGGCTTTGTCAGAGTTACTAGGTGCTATGCATGTTGAGATATATATATATATATATTTTCTTCCATATTTGCCCAAGGAAGGCTTTTTCTGCTTCTCCAAAACCAACAAGAATATTTGTGCTCATGTTGTTATGCCCGTATTGTGCTTAGAAAACATTCAGCTCTGCTAAGATGTCCTTGAAAGACTTACCTGGATTAGGCTAGAGCTTTCAAGAGCATCAAAGGTCTAATAGTCAGGTAGGTTACTTGATAGTGCAATAATAGTAATTGGACTGAAATGTAGAGAAAAGTACAGTGTTTTCTCCAGTCCAGAGGTTCTGCTACACACACCTAGTGTCAGACGTTTCATAATCAAAAGATCTGAGATGGCTGAAAGTTTCTCTGATGTCGAAGAGGAGAAAGAATAACAGAAATTATGTTAACTCCCAGACAATACTAAATTTACCATGATTTTGAATACACAGAAAGTGCTTTTGTGTGCTGTGAAGCAAAATAATGAATAGACAAGCTTCTTCCTGAGACAGATTGATATTTTGAGTATTATGTTTCAGTTTTTCTTTTCATTGTTTACATGAATCATTTCAAGAGGTCAGGCTAATGGCATCTCCTTGAAAATTTGCTTTAGAGGTTTTTTAGCATCCTGCAACCGTGAAATTAGACTTAAAGTTAGGCTTAAATCCTTTTCCTCTTTTCAGTTTAATTTGACAGTTCCAAATCCAAAATTAATTTTCGGTGTTGTACAGCTGCTCTTTGTTTGGTGTCTGGGGCTGACAGAACCATTTCATTTGGGACCATGGGTCCCAGAGCAACAAGGAGTAAGAGTGAAGAGTAGCAACATTCCAATTAGATTTTTTGTTCCAATAATTCAGTGTGAAAATACGTTCCACTGAGATCCTTACAGCTTTCAAATCAAACTGATTTTAAGAATTCATTCCAAAATTGGAATTCTATTTCTAGGTTTTTATTATGCAAAATAGTGTGTATATTATTGACATAATAAATGAAATTGTGGAAAATAAGTATGTTGGTGCAGCTGAAATCTTAGCATCGGTCTGGTGTGCTTACTCTTCTCAGATTACTGAAATTATCAACACTTCTGTCGGTCACTGAAACTCTTAATGCTAAACCTTGTCCTCAGTTTTTACAGACCTTTTTTTCATCTTCTTACATAGCTTCTTGCACCTTTTTGGAGGTTTTTTTTAGGGTAAAGAATATTTTCTGGAGCAAAATAACTCCTCTTTGTCTTTTTTTTTTTCAATAAATATTTCAGTCAGCTTAATTAATAAGGCTTTAAATGTAAAGATAGACAGACTCCTTGGGATAAGCAGGTTCAGATGGAAGAGTGGTTGTTCAGGATCTTGAGTTTATCACTAGATCTCTATGCTGATTCATGCTGCCATAAAACTTGGGACCTTTCTGCTTCACCTGGACATTGTAGTGTTTTTATTAGTAGGGATTGTTCTTCTAAGTACTGAAGACAACGTAAACTGGAGAAAAATTAAGCAAAGAATGTGTAGCCTAAATAGCAATCAGCTAATGTCCCTGTGATGCTTGTATTTTAGATTCAGTGCAAGACTGCCCACGTAACTGTCATGGGAATGGCGAGTGTGTATCAGGTGTCTGCCACTGTTTTCCAGGATTCCATGGAGCAGATTGTGCTAAAGGTACCATTTTCCCTATGTTTACAAATAACCACAGTGTGTGTTTGTGATGTATGGATCTACAGTGCTCACTAGTTAGCATGGGTCCAAGCTAGATTCAAATAGATCAATAGGCATTTTTTTCTTAGATCTCTTAGTTAAATATGATCAGATGGAAGTATTGATACATTGCTGATGACCTTGCGTAACTACAGCTTTTTTTTGCATCAAAGGTTGTAGGCAGAAATGGCAGAAAAGATTTATTTTATGTAAAAGTGGATGAATTATCATCAGTACTTTCTGATAATCGTTAACTGGTCTGCAACAGAAGACTGACTGTCTTCATCAATAGCATGTAATGTGTATTCTGACTTGGCTGAGCCTAACTTCTAGTACATAGCATCTTTCTTGCATAAACGATTACTCTTTGACCAATGGACATTCACCTTTTTTAGGAAAAGAAGTAGGACTTGATACAAGTCTTAAAATAAAACTTTTCTTAAATGTCAATTGTAAATTTCAAAGACTAAAACTGGGAAATGCATAATTATCAAGGATTAAAGAGAAATCTAAAAGACATCTGTGGATTGGCAGGATTACTAAGTTCTTTCTGAGAGTAGCTCTCACAGAGAGAAGATTCATAAAGGTGGACCTCTTTAGTTTATACTAATAGCACAAACGTGGTCTAAATTCAATTATTTGGTTGTAATCCCTGCTCCTTTTGAGCACAGTCATAACATTTTACAGTTTGCCTCCTTCTCAGTTTGTGTGAGATTTAGGCACACTATCAGTATCAATATCCACGTGGGTAGTGTTCAAAGGGGGAAAGCCTGGTGTTGGAAAGCTTTTTGAAATGCCTTGAAGGCCCTTAGAAATGTGCTCGTTGCTTCTTAGATCCCTGATCCAGTCCTTAGGACAGGTTGTTGTGCTCCATGTCTTTCACTGGTGTAGCAGGGTGGTATCCAGCACACCCCTGTGTGTCTATGAAATACTCTTTGAATAGCTGTTACAGTTGCACTGGAGTGAGTAATTTCCATTTTGTGTCTCCATATTGGCCCTTGAAAGTGCCCCTGACAAAAGAAAAAAAAAAAAAGACCCCCCCCAAGGGCCCATTCCCTGCAAAGAATGTTTCAAATACAGCGTGCATGTTATTTGATGGCCTGAGAAATTAAGACACTTGGCAAATGTTTAGAGGAGTTATCTGTATATTATAAAGTGGTGTGATAATGTGTGCTATAAATACACGTTGACAGTTACACGCATTTCTGTGGTGTCAACCCGTGAAAGTATGCATGCAGTGACTGTGTGCTTCACTGCCACTCTTCACACAGACATGGCCATTAAATAAATCAGCTCATTTGCATTTCGAGTTGTGGAGCAATCCTGCATCGTGTGCTGAACCTCTGTGTAACGCTGCGTTCTGTGTTCATGCTAGAAAATACTTTGCTCAGGCTATGTCAGATAAATAGCTTTCTTGTAGGGTACTTGTCAAACTGTATCTGTCAGGCTTCTCCTACCCCTCAGTACATTCCCTCTGCTTCCTGCTTTGTCCTTTCTGTGGTGTCTCTTTCCCCTCAAAAGCAGAAGAGGTTTCTTGGAAGCTTCTTTCAAGTTTTTTTCACTGTTTTCTTGTCAGACATCATGCAATTTCTAAAGAATAAGGAAGCTTGAAAAACTACATAAAATGACAAAACGGGTGTATTGTCAGAACTCTTATATGTCTGTGCAAGCTGAGAGCTGCACATCTTCAGACTGGGAGATGTACCCAGCAGAGCGAGGCTGAGTTAAGGTGTGAGGACTGGGTGCCTCACCCCTGCCTCGGGCACGGTGAAATGCCTCTTCTCATCTCCACGGATTTTTCTGCTTACGTGCATGCTGATTATATGTGAGAGCAGTTTCAGAAGACAGAAATCAAAATTGGGATTGTATGCATGGTAAAACACAGTAAAATGAGATAGAGAATTAAACCTTTTCCAGCATGCTCTGTGTATGGACACTTGTTTAATACACATTTACCATAATGTTAAATTTATATTTAAGCTGTCACAAGGATGGAAGGATAATGATTTTCTTTCCGTCTGACTTTTGTAATTATTATTTCCCTAGCAACACATCTTTCAATGTCTCAGTTCTCCACTGTAAAATAATTTGAGGTGAGACTCAAGTAGAGAAACGTGGAGAAAATGTGCCTCAGATAGCTCTCAGAACTTGCATCACGCAATAACACAGCACCCTTAAGAGCTGGGAACACTGGGTGAAACCCAAGTTTAATTGATAGGAAGCATGATCCTTTATACCAGTGAATCCCCTGTTACAGGCCTGTCTTGAAGGCATCAGAATCCCAACCCACAGGCTGCAATACATTTTCATACCCTGATCTCCATGGAAGAAATTTCACTTTTTCCAACACTCTTGCCAAATACTGGAGGGGGGTGTGGTTACTTCTCACCCTTACCTGCAGAAATAACTTCTTCTCAGGTAGGCAGTATTAACAGATTTACTCCATCCTTGCTGAGGCAAGATGCCCTTTGAAATCATTTGGAGTTTAACCTAATTAAGAATTCCATCTAAAACACACAAAAAGCTAATGGAGCATTTTAATTTTATGTGGATAAAAGATAACATATAAAGAAAAGAAGGTCTGGTGATCAAAAGCTAATTCAATGGGTGGAGATGTATCCTGATAAAGAAAATGTGTATAGTTAAAGCCAGTGGAAGATTTGCTGTAAATTGAACTGCATTGTGAGTAACTTCCTGTCCACAATTATCTGTAGGAGTTCTTGCTAAGAAGCAAGACTATGGCCAAGGATCAGTTAAAGAATCAGACATGCAGCTATGATTATGTTTATTTGGTGCGTTGTCCCTTTTTTATATTCATTTCTATTTTTCTGTAACCTCTATGACATAACCACCTGACTACATCAAGATGTCCTTCTTACTTAGTGTTCCCACTGTTAATGTCTGATAATAGTTTGGTCTTTCAGCTGCCAAGTTCTGTGGCAAACCCCCAAGCAGGCATCCTTTGTGGCGTCCTGCTTTGCACCATTCGTAGAGTTCAGCGTTGCCATGAGTCGGGTTCCTAGAAGTGACCCAGAATTGGCTATGATTTCATTTCATCTCATAATATATTCAAAGGGCATGCAACTCTTCCACTCCTTTAACAAAACTACTTCCACAGACACTGTCATACACTGGTTTTTCGAATGTGCTCAGAGCCTCCTTTCATTTTGCATCGTAAGCCACTAGGATGTGCACCATAAGCACGTTCAGCTACTCTAAAAAGGTGGAACCGTGTACCATCACGGGGGGGTTCTGCAGTGACACCATCAGCGTAACCTCTTAAGGTGTAAAAGAAGGGGGGAAAATTTGAGTCGAGTAACTCATGTCAGTTACCATGTAGCAGATGCTTTAAGTCGATTATGCAATGTAATGAACGTGTTTAATATTTTAATCTAAATGGATTTTAAGGCTTTAGGAATTTTTTTATTTTTTTTTTTTAAACCAGAAATTTGTACCGTGTTTGATCAGTTGACTTTTAACCCTGACTTTTAAAAACTCTAATGATTCAGATTTCTGTTACTCGCGGTTTCTTTTCCTGTTCTCCTTGTGTGGGTTTTTCATTATTTTATTTCCATTCTGTTTGTTTTTGGCTTACTGGCAAAGGACGGCGCCACTTTAATAAGTATAAAAAGAAGGGTAGGTTTTTTCAAATTTTCTTTTTATTTCTTTTGCGACATCGATTTAGTTTAAAATAGTTCCTAAGCTTTAAAGTGTAGTCTCTCTTTTAAATCTTATTCTAATGGATTTGCTGTTTCTGATGATTGCCCGCACCACAGTAAGAGTTCCTACCACTGCCATTCTCTTTGTTGTGTGTGTACTGTTAATCTCTGTATGAAAATGTAAAAAGCTGTCAGTTATTAGGTAAGTAAGGTATAATTGCTAGAAGTAGAAACTCTTGCTTTTTCTCAGTTGTTATTCAAATTTCAGTTGTTTGGAACCTTCCTTGCTCTCAGGTTGGTCAGAAGCTTATTGCTTGGGCAATAGCTCATAAAGTAATGGGTTTTCATCCACTGCATACTCTGCTTGAAACTGTTCTCTTAGTCCAGAATGCTCCCAGTGGCAGAAGAGGTTCTGGGAGTGATTGCCGTGGGGAAGACATGGGTTTTGGAGTGCATCTGGCCAACCAATTCAGTACTCACTTCAGTGCTGGAGAGCGTGTGGCCCGTATGAATGAATGGTGTCCAGCATATGCTGGTGATGCGTGGGAGGGAGAATTTCCTCTGTGAGTAAGGAAAACAGTATTTGCCTTCAGAAATTCACTAGAAGTTTTAGGAACTGAAAATAGTGCAGGCAGATGGAAGCTCACTGGACGTTGAAGGGAAAGGTGAGAGGTGATAGTGAGTAGCCTTTCTCCTTCACCTGCCCTGCTTGTGTTGGTAGCCTGAGAGAAGAGATGGGACCTGTGGTGAGGCAGCACTTCGGGTCTTCTGTGACACAGTCAAACCAGTGTCTTTGTGTCTTGCACTGTTCAAGCGACTCACTGTAAATTCATGCCGTAACAGATTATAGATAAGTCAATTAGGTCGGATTCAAAGTGGTGGTACCCAAAGCAGAATGGTTTGGCAGAGAAAAGAGCAACAGTAGAGGGAATACACCATTTTTATGGCATTTTAAGGAGATTATCATGAGCAGTAGTACTTGCTAAAGCTAATCTATTGTGGTTAGTGCGTTACGAGCAAAACAAATAACCAACACCTACCTCCAGGAAATTCCCATGTGAATACAAGTTGAAAGCAAATGAATGTGAACCGATTGACAGATGTGGAGATATAAGGAAAAAATCTGATGGGCAGTGTTGCAGACACACTAGCAGTGTGCCTGTTGTCAATCTGGGGGAATGCTGTGGTAAAAGGCAGTTTTGAGAAGGGATGGAGAGGCAGATAGATACCATCATGTTGATAGTGGGAGCAAATGGGACCTCAAAAGGAGACAAGAGCATAGGAAAGAGCTCAAAAATCTCTTAAAGAAGTTGTCTTTCAAAAGAACTGTGAGTCACTGGGAGGCAGCAACTGAAGCTCTGAAGCCAGAACTCTTAGCAGTGAGCAGTCTGGGGTGGAGCAGTCTGTAAATGAAGTTGGAGCATGAAGTTCATGTTCCATGTGATAAGAGGAAAGGACCTGAAACAGGACGGGGAAAGAAGAGCCACATAGCTGAAGGTTAGATTAACAGAGTAACAACATGGTTTTTGCAGCACTGTTGCACACCGATGTGACCGAAGAAGACTGAATTCATCCACGCTGGAGAAAAAAAGTGTTGATTTAATGTAGATTTTCATTTGCTGAAAGCTAGGTCAAGAATTCTGATCAAGAGATGCAACGCAGAACAAATCTGTAAGGCTTGTTCAAAGCCTGAATGCAGGGTGAGGAAACAGATGAGTCTAAAATAACATCCAGATTATGAACCTTAATGACAGGTAGAATGATGGTATTGTCCACTGCATTAGAGCAAGAATGCAGGGGAGGGCTGAGAAGCAGTGGGTTAGAGAGAAGAGAGAAATTAGAGAAAAAAACAACTTTATTGGCAAGCATTGTATGTGTTCATAATAATAGCATGTCTCATCACACTGTGTTCGTAAGACAAGAGAAAAAGAAGTGCTTTCCTTTGGAAATACTGCATTCATGAGTTGTCACCCACACACATCTCCAGCCTTTCTTGCAGTTGACAAAATGCAGTATGTTCAGCTTCTTTGTTAGTATCTGTTTCTGGGTGGGCCTGGTTTGGGGTTTGGTGTGTTTATGTCTGTACGTGTGCCAGTTTATGTATGCGCTGCAGTGGCAGCACCACCCTGGCTTGTCACTCAAACCTTCTCTCTCAGTGGGTGGAAGCATCGTTTTGATACTTGAACAGACAAGGTTGTCTTTGGCAGTGTTCCTCTCCAGCAGTTCCCACCTCTCTAACTCAGTACCTTAAAATGCCTTTGTTAGGAATTTTCTTCTCGTTTTCCCAGTCTCATCGTTTATTAGCAGACTTTTTTTCATTTCTGACAAACAGATCATGTCCTCACTTGTCTTGCCAGGAGTCCTGCGTTCAGGGCACTGCTCGCCTGTCTGCCCTCGGTTTTCTTTGTTTCACGGAACTGCAGCACACCCTGGAAAGGTTTTGTGCCATCGATTGTGGCAAAAATAATTGCAGAATAAATAAACAGACATGTAACCTATTCTGACAACGATTGACAGGCGTTGCTGTCTATCAGCTGCTAGCTTGCCTGCATGAAATGAGATCGTAGTTTTGTTCCAGTGTCAGGTAGACAAGAAGAGCCAACACAAAACCCACCACTCGAACTCTTTCTAATTGGCAGTTTAGACCGGAGCCCAGAACCGAAGGGGTCACAGGCTGAATTCTCTCTGATTGTTAGTGGCTCTGCCTCCAAAAGGGGCTCAGGGCGCACAGGAACAGAACCTGGGAACCAGCATTTTTAGTCTACAGCTTTCCTTAGCAGTCCTCATGAACTCTGTTGGAGATGAGGGGTAAAAACAGGGGACTAGAGAGTCTGGACTCCAGAATGCCACAACAGATAGCTTGTTAAAATAATGTGAAGATCAGGAGATGTTTGCAAAGCACGTGCTTGTAGTAACAGGGTGGTGACACGAGAGTCCTCGGATGACTTCCTAGCCTGTGCCAGGCTGGAATTGGTGCTTCATATCCTTTGCGTTCTTTGTAAGGGAACATTTGCAAAGCTGAAATAGACCCAGGAGCTACTTTTAGCATTATGACTATTTGAGAAAACCGACTTAAAAAAAATATGGATTTTAACATGCAAAATCCTAACTTCTCATTGTTTTTAAAGCTTTTATGGCTTCTGCTGATTCCAGCATTGAATTCAGGGTTATAAAGAATTTATCTACAGAAGAGCTGTTCCTGAATAATTTCAAATGAGGATGTTCTTGTTGTTTAGAAGCATGTCCTTCCTTCTGTTTGTTATAGTTTTGCCTTTCCAGGGCAGCAAAAATGCTATAAATTTTTTAGATATGTTTATTTGTTGTTGCTAAATATATGCAATACTTGCATCTAGTATCCAAACTTAATTAGCATTTGTTTTCTGTATTAAACTGCCGGTGAACACACAGCCGTATTGGTGCCTGCGGATCGCTCTGCCCTTTCATATGTCTTGTTGCAGCTTATGAACTTGAAATTGTGTATGGCCCCTTTTCCCAAAGAGCTTGCAGGAGGAGAGTAGTGCAGCTGAGAAGGTGGGCTTATTTCTGCAGGAGGAAATTTTGAAGACATAACTAAAGGGATTAAGAAAAAACCAGGGAATGCTGAAGGATTCCGTAAGGGAGGAGGAAGGAATTAACAGACATGTTGCTAATGATGCTGCTGGACAAAACACAACAGGTAGAAAGAAATGGGCATGCAGGGAATTAGGAGTTTCTGATTTCACTGAACACTGGTGTGTCTTTATCTGATCACTTGTTACCCAACCTGTAGAAATTCAGAGACCAAAGACAGAGCCACAGGCAGCACTGTAGCTCAGGCCTACAAACTGGAACCAGCTTTTATTGGCTTAGTATGATAAGGAAGTTTTCTCTGCTTGTGTCCAGGATAGAAAGCATATGGAAATAGAGGAAAATCTCATTCATGGATTTTTCTTCATGAGCATTATAATTATATTTTTATATTTACTAAAAGCTGAGTACAGTCATTTGATCTCTCAGAGCTGCCTTTTCACTTTATCTTTCTTCCCTTCTCATATGTGTGCAGCAACAGCACATCTATTTGCACAAATATTTTCTGTTTCAATGGGATTCCAGTAAGTAGAGTATTTCTAAAGGTTCCCGTTGCAGCAAAGAGGCAGATGTGCATACAAATACATGCAGGACACAAACCGTTGTGCAGCTTAGTTTCTGGCAAGCCAAGAATCTTTCTTCTAATCTTACAATCCTTCCATTGGTGGCTAAAAATCTCTCTGCTCTCACTATCTTCTGCTGAGCTGAATTGTGCTCGCTGTAGTGTATGCTTTGTAGTTTGTTGTGTTTAAACGGTTAGCTTATTTAATTGTGTCGCAGTCTACATTCTGGATTTAGATTGCGTTGTCTCCGTGGACTTGTACTGGTATTTGTTTATTTCATTAAGTTCGAAGAGTTTTGTCTTTGCAATTGTGTTGGGATCATCTTGGAGTCCTTGTGGTGATGGTAAATGTCACTGAAGCAACTATGATTAAGTACTATTGTACACGATGTTACAGAAATACTGCTGTTAAGAGATCCTTAGTCATTTGCCATCACTGAATAACAGAAACAGCCCTGAATCACAGCGTCAGATTTCACATGCATGACTTTTTTCATGTGTACATTATGTCTAGATTGGAACCTGTAATTTAGTTATTTTCCTATATTTAGACCTCATTTGGGTGAGATGAAATGCAGTTGGCTGTCATCCCCTTTCACATTCTCAAACAAATAATAAAAAAATATATATCTAATTTGAATGTAGAAAATGTTTAAATATCTGCCATTAATCATGTTATGATTTAAATCTTTTCTGGTAAATTTAATAAGGCAAATAGTAGTAACTAAAATGAGACCAAAGCAGTCTGGGTTTTACATCCCCTGAGTACTGCAGCCTCTGGGTGCAATCCTAGGTGTACTGCACTGCCATTTCACCAGAGCTAGACCATTGCCAGAGAAGTAACAGTATTTGCATCATTCCCTGTGAATGGTGTAAAATCCTAACAAAAGTCCTTGAAGAGATATTTCACTTTTTAATTTCTTTTTCTAGGTGCATAAATGGCTTTGTGCTGTTAGTACTTATCTGTTACGAATCACAGCAAATATGTTTGGAAGGGTAATTCTGGTCTTTGGTGTTTGTCCTTACTGCTGCTTTTTGTCAGCTTGAAGTACCATCTCTTTGATTCCTCACCGGCTCCTTCCACTGAGATAGCTACTGAAACCTCAGAAATAGTTGAATTTTCCTTTCCTCTTCAGTTTTTCTAGTGATGAAGTTATCAAGACATAAAAATGTAGATCTCTGCACTTGTCTGTGACAGCAGTCGATTGCAACATCTGTTTATTTCCATCTGTTGATTGAAAGTAAAATTTATTCCTCTGCATGTTCTTGTCATATCAACTTCACTGCTTATATCTAAAGCAGGAATTTCACAGCTCCGATTCTGTGTTACTAGTTCCCACGGAAAAAGAGTTTTAGAGTGCAAGGCAATGTTTTCAGGACATTTGTATCCACCATCAACATTTCCCTCCAATCCCACGTATCATGGAGCACATTGAAGTTAATTCTTTTCTCTCTATCTATTTTTTTTCTTTTTCTTCCCTCTATATTCAAACATATAAAATTTATGGCAAACTGATCAGTCACATTCTTCTCTGGTAAACTAGAGGCAGCGCAGGGTAACTTCCATTTCCTTGAGTGCATTGATGCATATGAAAAAGAAATGGGACTGTGCTGCTTTTTAACACTGTAGCAGATAGGGAGGACCCTAACTGGTTTGGCTGCAAATCAGTCTGCCATTTGCAAAGCATCTTCGTCTGCTGCGTGGACAACTACAATCTTGCCTTAAATACACTTCGTGGTAGCTGCAGAGTATCTTCAGTAGTGGAGGTGGAACAAAGAGGCTGACAAAGTGTTGAATCCAGAATGTAGGGACAAGAGAATGTCCTCAAGCTGTTTGAACCCTGGCACAACTAGCTGACTTTCCACTGTCTAGCTGAACACAAATGTCTGCTTTTCTCTTTGTTCCCAATTTTTAGTTTGTTTCAGAACTCTTGAAAATCTTTTTTATGTTCAGCTGTGGCTTTTCCAGTGAGACGTATTCATATTTCTTACATAGATGTATTTGGTTTTTAATTAATAGTTGTAAGCAAAGCAGGTGTCTGATGGAAATAGCTACTTTGTAGAACGGTAGAGGAGGGAACAGCAAGTATGGTCTTATTCAAAGATAAGGTGACACTGAAGGCAATGAGAAAAACTATGACCTTTTTGATAAATTCTGTCCAAAGTAGAAGTTTACTGAATGTTCAGAAGAATGTAAATATTCATTGTGCCATTAGTGCTGTTCGGTTACTTCTACAAAAATCCTGCTCTTATTTTTTGTTGAACAGCTTAAGTACTTATTGATTGAGAACTATAACTCCCAAAATGGAGGCATCACCATATCTCTACAGGTATTTTAAATGAATTGAATTAATCATAGGCTTAAAAGTCTCCAGTGATCTTCCTTAACTTTCCTGGGTTTAATTAAAACATCTGTGCGCTTTTAATTTATCAATTCATCCAACTCATATGTCATGTTTTTAACACACCCCAGCATGCTCTGCATCATTTTTAACCCGATTTCCACTTAACTAAAGCAATTAAATTCACCCCGGATTAATTAAAGCATCCATACTTTAGTGCTTAAGTCAGCGTGTGCTGGCTTTCCCCAAATGGTTTCTGAATGTCAGAGATTTGACACACCTGATGGAATTTTTGTCCTTCTAGAAATTCTTCTGTGAATCTCCTTCTTGCTTATTAATCTGCAGTCTGACCGACCTAAACAAGGGATCTTGGTAGAGCTCGGGTTTTGGGCAGCTGATGTGAGGGTTACAGAGCAGGACTACTATGAAGATCTGTACGTTTCATCTTAGCGCTGACCCGATGCCCTCAAGCATAGAATAAAGCTGCTATTAAATCATTTAAATTGTTCGTGTATTCTGTAGTCAAAGTAAACAGTTCCATGAAGTTAATAATGAAGCATATCAAGTCAGTAAAAGTTATTCATTGTTCATTCTTCTACTTCTGAGTGAATTTTTACAGGATGACCTATGCTTGGAAGAGCACAAGGTCTTAGAGCAACCTAAAAGATGTTTTAGACCTTCCTAATTGTCACTGATTTTAAGGACATTTCAGCCAACAGAAGGTAGCAATCTCTGAAGAGTTGGCAGTCCAGTCAAACGCCATTCTTCCCAACCATGCAAATGCCATGTTTGTGAGGCATAAGGAACAGACGAGTGAAGGTGGTCCTGCATTCTTTCACTCTCCCACTCCAGAATGGTTTTCTTGGGTCTGTTTGCTAAGGGTGTGGCAGCTTCTTACCAGGAAAGTAGCATAAAAATAACATAAGTTACAAAAAATGAAGTCGTGAAAACCATGGAGTGGTCTTAGAAGTTATTTCAGATTTTCATATCCATAAATGAGCTCCAGTTAAAACTAACAGGCATGCAGACAAGTAGTGAAATGTGCACCCAACTGATTAAAATAGGTTTAAACATGAAATAGGAAGGAGCGTGTTGCCAAACGAAATAATTGTGTTTTTAAACTACAAATAAGAATACTCATATATTTGAGGTCTCCGAATTTTTAGAAATATCTTGTGGGCAAACACTTGGTAGAACAAGGGATGTGCTAGTTTATTATATTTCAGTACTGTTTTGTTTAAGATAATAATAATGTCAAGTCTAGAGCCAACATTTTGAATCAGGTTGTCAGTAACTTAAATAGCTGGGTTGATTTTTCTAAAATGCAAATATTTGGTTTTAGTGGTTTTGTGGATTTTAAGCCATTTAGAAATTATTTATATGTAAATAGGTGTAACTTTACTTTAGGAGGTTGACTGTAGGCAAAAGCTTGGTTGTAGCTTTTGGAGTGAATGTAGAATTATTCATGGCTTTGATATACAATTGTAGAAGGATTCACCTCTAGTATCAATAAAATACATCTTCACCTGCTCACATTCTAATCTAGTTTGTCTGTTGAAGAGAAATTAGCATTTGTAGACTAAATGCTACATATGCATCACCAAGAGAAGACCTAAAAGAGAAAAGTGCCAGTACAATGTGACCCTATTCATCATTTTTAGGTATCTGGAACATGGCGTTTGTAGATGGCACTGGTTTTGGATCTTTTCTGTATTTCTTCTCCAGTTGGGAGCTGCATTTACTGCTTTCAGATTAGACTGTCACAAACAGTAATCCATCTTACTTGCATACTGATAAAATTGTGCATAATCTCTCAGTGGTAGCAACTTAATCTCTGCTAAGTGGAAGTCCAAGTGTGAGTCTGAAAGAATTATCCCCTAGAGAACCTGCACCCAGAAGGTTCACTGGTAAGGTTCATTGGTAAGAAGTCTGACCTACATCTGTCTTCAGTACAATTCCTGGTTGGTCAGTGAAAAGAAGAACAACTTGATTCCTGTTATGCTAGGGGGTATTTTATTTTTTTATGGAACTAGGCATTTGTGCAACTCTGTCCCAAGAGTGTATCAAAATGGCTCAGTCTGCAGGGGCCAGATGATTTCTGAGAGACAACTTTAGAATGTTAGTAGGGTTGTGTTAAAGACTTGAAAAACATTTACTCCTTTAGGTGATACATAATGACTTCCCCCAAGCTTCGGGACACTGGGCTGACTTGCACTAATGATTATAGGGAAGAATCGTTCAGGGGAAACCAGACTCAAAAACTTCAGAAGTTCTTCTTGATGGAAAGACTCAAAATGTGTTCATGTCTGAAAGTAGAACCCAGATTATGTCTGACCCCAAGCAAACTTTGTATAAGCCTTAATAAGTGCTAATATTAGTGCATCTCCTCCACTCTTGGATCATACTAGTTACAGTAGACCAATTAGACATAGAAGCATGTGACCAGGTGTACAGAACACATGGTCCTTTCGCATTTTTAAAAGTTCAGATGCTATCAGGCACATTTCTTTTAGTCTCTGTTCTTTAGCAAAAGTTTCAGGAGTGAATCCTCCTCCTCCCAAACGGGAACATCTGCAGATAAAAATAATCTCTATTTCTCTTCGGTCTAACAAACCTCTGTGCAGTTCAAAAAGGGCTGAACATATATTATGTAGGAGTACAAATAGTCTCTTCAGCATGTTTTTCTCTGAATGTCTGCGTTACAGGTTACATTATAGAGGTAAAGCTGTAATAGCTCAGACCAAAGTTTCATTTTGCCCAGGATTTCAGCTGTGATGGTGTCACGCAGCAGAGAGCGGAGGAAGAGTAAAAATTGTACCTGTCTTTGATGCTTCTCCAGTAAATTCTTTTTAGTTGTAGACATAACTTGTGTTAGGACTTACTACAGTAGATGATGTCTTTTTGAGTAAAGTAGCCTTTGTAGATTTTCATTCCACAGATTTCGTCTAATTATGTGTTCGATCAGGAGTTGCTCTTCCGTGAGTTTTAACTTTTCAGATAATCTCATTAAAATTGGTTGATGGAACAGTTAGTTGCACTTAGGGTATAAGTTACTGCAGCCTTAAACTTGCACTTCAGCACTCAGTTGCTCCTTACATTGTGACCAGGCAGTCAGGCTCATCTTCTACATGCAGCAGCCTGCGGGAAGATTCGGCCTGACAAGCATTATGGGTACAACCATTGTGGTCCTTACTCAAACAGTACCCCAGCAGGCTTGATGCAATTTTCACCAGACCAGTGACTCCCCTCACCGACCTGCCGTGAGCATCTCACCACAAAATTCTGTGGAAATAGTTTTCTGTTGAAAAATTGTGACTTGGTGGGGACTGACTCCTGACAGCTTGTCTGGGTTCTGAATAAGCCCGTAGATGGCACAAAGGAAGGTAACCTTCTTATGCCCTGTTTGAAAGTTGTCTTTTTGATGTAAAACTGAGCTGCTTGTGAAGTAAGAGCAACATAAGGGCATTGCTTGCCACCCAGTCCAGGACAGGGAAGCGTTGCAGATGCAAGTTCAAAAACCTTTCAAGTCTGCATATTTTTGTGTCCAGAAACTCTAAGTAACTTTCAAGAGAAGTATATCACTTCGTGTATTTTATGAGGAGGAACTGAAAAAAGTCTTCAGTAGAGAACTGGCAGCCTAGATCCTAGTGGTACAGGACTCTCTCTGCACCAGGGTAATGTTTGCTCTACAGCAAGAGGAACCAAGCCAGAACTCTGCCTTCAGATCCTCTTTGGAACTTCAAGTAGCAGGGGAAGGCCTCTCAACCAAGCAGCTGTGTAACTAAACCAAGCTCTGCAACAGCTTCCGAGAGTTTGACTCCTCAGATATCCTTTACTGGTTTCTTGCCATGCTCTAGAAGAACACCTCTGGTGAGTATATACATGTGAATACCATAAGGGTGGGTGAAAGGAGAGCGTACATGGAGAGCTGGGACACCTCTGTGTTAAGTGTCACTGGATAATATGGTGGCTTTTGATGCCACACCATTTGGGCATTACCCTTTACCATCTCCCCTCCTAGTCCATGTGTAAGAGGCTGTTATCAAATCACCTTTCCTCATGCATCAGGGAATACTAACATTACTCCAAAATACCTATTCAGATAGGGAGAGAACTTTTAGAGGGATGTTGGGCTATTTTTTCCTGCTCAATTCATCCTCTTAAATATGTTTAAAAAATCTACAAAGACTCAAAGGTCTATAGTATCCATTGATGAACTGAGACCCATGTTAAGAACTTAGTCTGGATTTGATTATTGGTAAAGGTCAGGATCACCTCACCAAAACCACATTTAGGGTTAATGCCCGTTGTGCTTATTTAAACTTCCCTCAGAAGACAGAGCCTTGTGCTTAGCTTACTTGAGTGTTGCCATAACTACTCCTGAAGATCTCTCTGCCCTTTTTGAAAGCACTGGTGTGTGATACACAGTTGTCTCTATGCAAGCTATCTTTCCACAGAAATGAGATGGAACTTGATTGTTCCATTACATAACCCAACCTTCCTTCACACTGCTTCAATAGACTTTGAACAGTCAATTCTGTCCTGGAATAGGGGCCATCCACTTCACCCAGGGAAAATAACAGTCCTAGATAACAAGAACTCCAGATGACTCTGGATTTGTTTGCACATTAATTGAAGCCGCCTGGATGTACAAGTAACGTGAACTGGTTTGGGTCTCCCCCTGCAGCAATATCATCTAGCAAGTAAGTGTAGCACACCTCTTTTTAGGCTGCCTGCATCTGTTTTCTATGGAAGAAAGAGCACCTTGATTCTCCCTCTGTTCCTCACGCAGGGCAGCCTATCAACCCATAGCAGAGACATTAATGAAGAGCTATTTATGCTAGCAGTGACAAGCCAGCTTCTTACAACCTACGCTTGCTTGCATTCTTGCTTACGTGTTGCTCCTGCAATCTTAGTGACATGGCAGTCTTGGAAAGGCCAAAATCTGACCAAGAGCCTCTGTCATTTTCCTTATTCTGAAAGTGATATTCCTGCTACCTAGTTTGTAGAATAACCCCAGCAGAGGGTTGTAGATTGAACTTTGTGTCTTTAGGCTGTGAGTGCCTTAAACTTAACTGTGTTCATTTCATGCCTAAGGTTAAATGACAGATTCTCTCATTTGTCCAAAGACAGTTCTGGTGTCACCAACATCGTGGCAACTCATACTGCAGTGGCAGGCCACTGAAGGCAGTTTACAAGCTTCACAAGGACTGAATAGATTCTTGAACCATAGCAAGACCTCTGACTTGGTAGAAGCATGAAGAGAAGAATGAAAAGCTGTGATGTGGCTTTCAGCTTTACTTAAATTCCTGAAATACCATAGCAGAGTAAGGGAGCACTGAGAAACTACTCTGGGAGCTCTACAGCCCAAGACTTAGCATCATCTGATAATCTTTCTTCTCCTGTGCCAGTCTCTGGTGTCTCAAAAAGTTGAACCCTGTGAATTCTGATCAAACGTGGGAGCTAAGACCAGCATTCCCATAGACCAGTTCCAAACAGCAGATGTACCTCTCTCTTAGCTGGACTACAACTGCCCGTTGCTTAATGAGATTTAGGGACAAAGTGAGGAGAGAAGCACTCTTACAGTGTTGTCTTCCTAAGGCTAGAGTGGTCACATATAAGTTGTTTGTTGGTTTGGGTTTTTTTTACTTATTTTAAGAATGGATCTATTTCTACTCTATCCCCCTGGCATATTGCCTTTATTTGAGTTTTGACTCCTGAGGGGAAGTTGGCAGAACAGAGTTCCTTTCAGGTGTTGAGTGCCATGTTGATCTGTAAAACAAAGCAAAAAAAGCTATTCCTCACTTGTATCCAGCTCGTAAACCATCTCTGTCTTTGTAACTACTGGAACAAAATGGGGCTTGTCTGAAGAAATTGTCTACAGCCTACTGATTCATTGAGCTTTCCTGGGGATTTTCTTTCTATGCAGCTTTATCCCAGCATGGTGAGGAGGTTGATAGGCAAAAGCAAGCCATGTGCTGGTGTGTCCCAGTGCAGCTGAAGAACCCACATTGAGCAGCCTTTAATAATGGTAACCCTGAGTCTCTGCAATGGCTCGGAAGCTGGTAGAGAATTTGCATCTAACAGTATTACTTCCTTCTGTGGTGGACTTGAACAAAGGGACTGCAACCTTATCCATCGCATCCAGGAGCTGAGAGGTGCCTTGTTCTACAGAGGGTTTTTCTGTTAAGATGAGGCCCAGGTAAAGGGACAGTGTCGCTGCCATGTGTCAGGGTGTGGAAGGTGACACCAAGAAACTTGCCACTCATGATTACTCCAGGACTTCAGGACCAGCTACCTTCTGATCATTCACCTTGAGGTCCTCTACCTCAAGTAAAGGGAGCAGGGCTGAAGTGATTGGCTTTCTTACACTGAGTTTGGAAAATCATATGTATTAATCTCAGCCCAAACAAGGTATTTTATTGCAGTGAAATGGAGAGTTATGGAAAAAGGAATTGTTTCTGTACCCTGGTCTGCATACCAGAAGAGTGGAAGTCGTCCTAGTTTGATCCCTTTCTTCATGGCTCATCTGTATGACTTGCAGTAGCAGCAGGCAGCATATCTAGGCAGTGAAAAGCAGGACATGCTAAAGAGCTGAGATAGACCCCATGATGTAATGCACGCAGACAGAAGGAAGAGTTAGTCACGTGACATTCAAGTTACTGCTTGTTAGTGTGTTGTATATCATGGAAGGGCGTTTGATGATGACGTACAAAAAGATGTAAAATAGGCTGTCCTAGAGCACAGTATGGACATTAAGGGATATTTCTCTCTGTTGTCATTCAGTCCAGCTGCTTCAGTAAGCTTAATTCTGAAACCAGCTGCAAAAAGGAAAAGTGATAGAACTTTGCAATCAACTTTTTGACTGAACTCAGTAAAGCACTTGTGAACATATGTCACATCTGAAATCAGAAAGCTGCTGCTGGAAATCACATTTCATTCAGATTTGTATTAATTTTCGGAGTGAGGAAGATAAAGATTGAACAGGGCTAATAGTAGGAGAAGATACCAGGATTGAAGTAGAATGAAGTCCTGTTGCCACCAAAGGATGTGCAATATGGCTCTTAAGACAGAGGTGGGGTAGCAGAAGACCCTCAAATTTCAGCATACTCATTTTGTTATTACTCTACTGTAGAAAAAACAGGCTAAACCAGATTACAACCTCTAGTCTTAATTGAAATAATTCCCAGCACTCTCAATTTTAACTAACGTCTCTGGTGACAAATCGGAATATATATAATTTTTTTTTTTTTTATGATCAATTTTTTCCTGTTTCAAATAAGAAGATTCCTGGAAAAAATCTATCCTGAAATGTGTTTTTGCAGCAGATCAGTGGGACAGCTGAGATTAATAAGGGTTGCAGGGTTGAAGAGTGGAGAAGTTGTATAACTGGACAATTACACATTTCTTTGTAGGAAATCAATTACTTGGGTTCTTCTTGATCATAGTGGTTAAAGGGATAATAGAAGCAAGAAGACTTTAGGACCTTTTAATGATTAATAGTAGCTTTGGAGTATGTTTTTGACACTGTAAAACTAGCTGTTAGTTTCTAATTACTCTGAAGGGTAAAAAGACAGGGAAATACTTTTCTGTCTTTATCAAACTGCATCAGTGAGAAGAGCACAAAACTGTACCGTTTCTCAAAGATTCACTTCATTACACCCATTTTCTGTTAGTCCTCTGTTGTTTTTTCCATTTCTCTGGCTGGTGACCACACGTTCAGTCTTTGGCAGGCTTGTAAGATCACAGATTGCCATGTTTACGTGGGAGATGCAGGCATATAGGAGAGTGAATATGCCTTAGTGTAACACTGACGTGCAACTGGCTTTTAATAAACCTCTTGTTTCTTTCCATTGCTCTGCATATGTACAACATCTGATTCCTGGCATCCAAGACCTACTGACTGCCTTTATTATTCACAGGCTTCACTTCATTTGCATAAATGAATATTTGCTCAGAATGTGTCTTACCCCCTTAATAATACAAGAGGGATGGATAAGGGTTGATGGTGCTTTCTTGCCAATAGACCCAGGGTAAGAGCAGTCACACTGGGATTTGGGCAAGCAAGGTTCAGCAGGGAGATTGGTGACAAGGTGCATTTGTTGTAGCTGAAAGATTGTGTTATTCTTGTGTTCAAGATTCTTACACTGAAAAAAACCCCACCAAAAAACAAGTAAAACAGTAATTTGGGGATGTTACATGAAAAATGTGTTAAGGAAGAAGAAAGATGCTATATAATAAAATGTTCTGGGAAATGAATGTTTAGTATTCTGCTGTCTGTGAAAATTGTATGTTACCTAGTGGGACAAAGAAGAGTAATGTCAGACTCAAATCTGTTCACGTTACTTCATTAGTTATCCCAAACAACATCAGTGGTCTGTAAAGCATAGTAGTTGTATTCTCAGAATGCCCAACCCATGTGTGCTTTATTAAATAGTAATCAAATATGCAATAGTAATCAAATGAGAACTGGACTACAATAAGTTATCTTAGATTTCCAACCCCCCTCCCCCCCCTTACTAAATTAATGTATTTGAATATAAGTATTTGGCAGTGGATTTTTAGTGCACTTTGACATGAATACATGCATGACCCTGCGTGCTGTTTTTCTTTTGTTCGCTTTCCAGCTGCTTGCCCAGTTCTGTGCAGTGGCAATGGTCAGTACTCTAAAGGTACCTGCTTATGCTACAGTGGCTGGAAAGGTCCCGAATGTGATGTACCCATCAGCCAGTGTATTGATCCCTCGTGTGGAGGTCACGGTTCCTGCATCGAAGGGAACTGTGTCTGTTCCGTTGGCTATAAAGGAGAAAACTGTGAAGAAGGTAGGACAGTTTCTTTCTATGTTCTGAGTTTGTTTTCTAGGTTTTGGAGTTATTTAACGGACAGAGAAAAAATGAAATGTAAAACTACAATAGCAGATTATTGTGAAGTGGGGTAAAAATGTAGCCCATGATTTTACTGATCTGTCATAGTTCAGACAAAACTTCTGGCCTTCTGTATGCCTTGTTTGGCAGTATTAAGAGTGTCTGCCACAAGTAAACCTGAATAATTCTTTTGTTGAAGAGTGAAGATAAATCTTTTCTTATGGATTATAGTTATTGAACAATTTAGATGTGAAATGTAGAGGAAAAAGAAGCAGCAGTAGACGAAATTGTATAGCTGCAGCTCCACACAAAGCAAATGTATCAGTCACCATTAAGACAAAAGTTGATGAATCAAAGTTGAAAGATTTAGGTATCTGTGTTACCTTCAGACTTAATGTAGGGCAAATTACTCCTCTTAGCTGCAATCATATGGGATTAAGGAAAGGTAGATGGTGCACACAAACAATAACTGTCTTTTAAATGCAGAAAAGCTCTTCACGTTCAAAGTGTCCAATACCTTGTGTACGTGGAACAGGCAAATTTAACAACAAAACCCATGCAAAACATGGTCATGGATTATGCTTAATGTTGGTTTTATTCACAGAGTTTTCTGTTAGAATGCACAACATAAATTGGTCTGCTTTTCTTTTAAAACATATTAATATGGTTTTAAAGGGGAATTTAACTTCCCAGATGATTGATTGCTGAACAGACAGTTCAGTGTACCTTGGCACATCCTCAGAGCAGTAGTAGTGCAAGCTACATTGTGATGACATTCCAGAGCTTATTAATACTCCAAAAGGAGAAGTAGTTTCATGAAACTAAAAGGACTGGAGATGGTTTTAGGACTGAAGAGTCTCTGTGCAGTATTCTGAGTGGGATGCAGGGCTGTCCCCCACGTGTATCAGTTTTTGTCTTACTCTGTAGTAAACAGCTGTTTTTCCCATCAGAAAACAAAGGGAAGAAAACTACAGAGACCTAAACCATTAAGGGTTTTATTCTGTGGGTGTGGACTGCAGTCGTGGTCCCTGGGACAAGATCTACCTGCATGGACTTCATGATTTACTTCCAATTGTCTAGAATGGCTGTGGTATATCTGTGCTAGACATCTTGAATCCCCTAGCACTTCTGTAAGAGAAATAGGCTCCTGTAATGCTTAATTCAGCTTGTCCTAAGGTGAGCATTTGAAATGTGTGAAGCAAACACATCGCCAACTCCAGGGAAGTTGACAGAACAAGGTGGTCCCTATCTTTTTGCAGAGGTGTCAATGTGAACAATATTCAAAGTTGGAAACACTGCAAAACATTGTCAGTCAACAGAGTTTTTTGTGGAGGAGAATTACTATGTGAGGCAAAGAGATAAACATGATCTAACCAACGCTATGCTTGAAAGGATAAGGTTTTTCTTCAAAAGATAAATGGATTGCAAAGGCAGGAGGTATTGACTGCAAACTTGGAAGGGGCCAATAACATGACGAGAAAGGTTAAAATAACCTTTTGCATACATCATTGGCCAATAAATAAGTCAATAAACTAATTTACAAATAAGTAAAAAGCAGCCATCATGTTTCTACTCTAAAATTCCCTTTCTTCTGTATGTATTTCTCACATTAATTCAACAGCTATGAAGGAAAGGGGTAACATGAAGTGGTGTCTCTCCAGTTGCTGGTAATCATCTGATAGCATTTCAAGTTTTTGCATGAATTAATTACCATTCTAATGTTAAAATGATACAAATAAATATATCAGCATTTATATATAATGTATGAAATCTTCTCTATTGATTTGAGCTTCCAAAAGGAATGGCAAAGGTTGATTCATTCGCCATTTTCCAACTAGCATATTGAATTAGTACAAGTGGGTCAGCGTTTTTTTCTTCCAGTTAGCTTTTTATTTCTGATATTCATCATAGTCATATTGTTCAAACAATTTACCTGAAATGAAAGTGACACCAAAATCAATATTTGCGATGCACAATTTTTGCAGCATAAACACTGTTGTTCTATTAACAAATTTGCACACGAGACGAGGTGGCACATTTGTCAGGTTTCACTCAGTCTGGTTTGGGGGGAGACAAGTGAAATTGCCAAATTAGGTTAAGTTAAGGGTGCTTTTCTTGTCAGATTCACGGTCGAGTCATTTTTCAATGACATTTAACTTTGTAAGTGTAATTCATGGCTCTTTGGGGGCCTTATGGTACATATTGTTCAGAAAACTCCTTGACCTCCTTTTTTGTCCTTAGGGATATAAATTGCTTTCAGTACCTTTTTTGTCAAATCTACAGAGAGCCCAATGCTAAATGAGCTCTAATGATCTGAGCTGCCAAGGGGCTATGAGTTCTAAGTCTAACATACTTACTTGCTAAGGCGCATTCTCCTTTGTTTAAACACCAAAGAAGCTCCATTTATAAATCCTTATTAAATACCATTTTAAACCCTTCGAAAGACTCGGGGCCAGAACCTTTGCAGCATAAGTTAGTGCAGTTCTATTGCAGGTAATCACGTGGTGCTAATTTTAGCAGCTGAGGATCTGGCCCAAGATGATAACTCTTAAGAGCGTGTATTAAACTAGAACAAGATTAGAGTTCAAAGCAAAAACTCTCTTCAATTTGAGCTCCGAAAGCTATTACTTACCAGTGTGATAGAACAAAACCAGCTGTAAAGTATATTTGTCTAGAACAAAGGAGAAAGGTGGTTAGCGTGTTATTCTATAAAGCAGGGGAGATTGGGGGCTTAGGGCTATTGATGGGCTTATTCTGTGGAAATAAGTCTCTACTGCAATTCAGCACAGAGGAAAGACAGTCAATTTATGTAGCAGAAGGCGGGGTTTTTCATATGCTCCACATGGCTTTCATTAGTATTTTCACTGGAGAAAGAAGATGATACATTTCTGACATGGATAGTACAATAGGACTCATCAGTATTGCCTAAAGGTAGCTGTCCTGCCACATAAGATGTTATACACATATTACCCTTTTAAATTTTTCAGTAAAATATCATTGTCTGAAAAAAAAAAAAAAATAGACTAAATTTAGGGGAAGAAAAACCGTAACTTTAACCTGAAAAGGAAATTGGCCTAAATCTTTGTGTCCTTTATTTCTTTAGTTGGCTTGTTTTATCACAGCTCTGTGTCTGTCAGGTTCAGCAGAAATAGTATGAAAGGCATATTCTAAACTTTGGACAGTTTCTATTTTTGTTAAGCACTAAGAAGGACAAGCATTCTGGATAATTTTAAACAATTTATGAGTTAATCCAATCTTACCTGAGGTAAATCACAAGACTCATGTCCAATTAACTAAGCATGAAATAAAAAAAAAACCCCAACATACCAACAAAAAAAAAAGCCTGAGGAAAAAAACAAACCAAAGAAACCCACAACAACTATAGCCAATCATCAATAAAATGAAAATCTTCTAAGACATTTTATTGCAATTTATTCCTGTAGTACTGTAAACTGAATTAAAATCAAAACTTTTATGGGAACTCCTGTTATTTTACCTCCAAATGCGCCTGCCTCCATCCTCTGTGTTGTATCTAAGCTATATGCTTAATTTAAATATTCTGCAACTACATAAAGTAATTTGTCAAGACTCTGTGTTTATGGAAAAGTTGCGATTTGAAAGATCAAGTATTGTTCACATAAGGTAGAGTGAAAATGTCTCTGGCTTAATTTAGATGGATCAATTTGGAAAAGATGAGAGATAAATCACTTTCATTATAAACTCAGAGCTTCCTGGAGCTGCAAGAGAGAATGCCAATCATTCTTGGGCCTTCTGTTGTGAGTTAATATATACCAGTCATGAGATGAATTCATTTTATTTAGGGCATGAATTTGACCTTGGCCCTCAATTCCACAGCAAAAGGCAGTTGGTAAAGCCTCTGTGATGGTATTTGCAGTAGAGCATGGTATACTTAGACAAACTCATGATATAAGATAAAAATCTGGAAAACCATAACATTGCTGATAGAGTTTATTTGAAAGACAGCTCATAACATTCCTTTATTTATCAGGATTGAAATAGCAACTGAAATTTCATTGGATGATTTTCCGTCATAACTATTTTTACTTTCTTATTCTGTTGTTTCTGGATTGAGAAAAGATGAAATCTGTATCTGTGGCTGTTTTTCTTTATTTCTCTAAGAGGAATTATCTGCTGGTTAGAATATGGGTTGAAGTAACTAGGACTTCCAGTTTCACAGCTCAGGTAATAATGGACCATGAATCAAATGTTGAGAAGTGCCTGAATAATTCAGGAGTCTAAACGAAGCTAATATTTTGACTTTAGGTACTTAAAGTGGATATCATAATGTTGTTCTCACAATGCTCTAGCATTTCAATATAATAATAGCAGTATTGATGAAGATACTCCAAAGAAAAATACCCTTATAAAAGTGCAATTTATTCAGTGGGATTTTTATGCTGATATTTAAATACAGTCATTGGAACTTCAGTGTATTTCGGAAGAAATGTCCCCAGGTGAAAGCTTATGTGTGGAACTCTTACTACATATATTTTAAATGTTATTTTTTAAGTCTTTGTGCTTTTTCACTACAGCATTCCTGTGGTAAGCTTTCATTGTTCAGTCACACCCTGTTTTATTGAGAGCTGATGTAAAACACCAATTATTTTGCATTTTCCCATTCTCAGACCAGGTGTTAATATGACTTTGAAGAACTGCATCAATTTGCTTCATCTCTCAGTGATACAATCTTCTCAGAGCACGCATCTGTGTGTTTTCCAAACATCGTATTATGTGAACTGACCTCGCTCTGCATTGTTTCTGTTTTCTTCCACAGTTGATTGCTTAGATCCAACGTGCTCCAACCATGGAGTCTGTGTGAACGGAGAATGTTTGTGCAGCCCAGGCTGGGGTGGAATAAATTGTGAGCTTCCCAGAGCCCAGTGTCCCGACCAGTGTAGTGGGCACGGTACCTACCTGTCTGACACAGGTCTTTGTAGCTGTGATCCCAACTGGATGGGCCCTGACTGCTCCGTTGGTAAGAGAAATAATTTTTTCCCATTGTGCAATAATGATCCTATTTCAGTAAAGTGTTAATATCCGTGGCAAGATTGAAATGAAAATAGAAAATTGTCTTTGGAGCACATTAGGTCCTGTGTAGTTACGCAGGGAAGAAGCGTGTTACACTTAGATACACACCTAGATACTATTAGGTACTATTTTTTGTGACATTCTTAATTTGAGACTGCCAGCTGAGGGGTGAGGGGGTGCAGGTTAGGAGTTTGTATTTCTGTCTAATACTGACCCTTTTTTGGACTGAAAAACATTACTCAGGTGCTGAACATCTGTTTCCCAACTGTAAATGAAAGCTTATGTAGTTTATAAACATGTTTATAACATTTGAGGAATGGATAACTTTGCAAGTAAGCACATTTTGAAGATTTACTGTGCATCACAATGCTGCTCATTTATGAAAAACATCACAAACCAGAAAAAAAATCTCTTTTCAAGTAAAGGATATTTGTCCCTTTTCAGTTGTACATGAAATATTAAAAAAATTAATAATTTTAGAGCAAGAGATGCTAAAAAGCAGGCACACTTGATTATTCCAACAGAAGGAGCTAAAGAGGAAAAAAAACCAAACAGTTTTGACAAGACAGCAAATGTTCTGTTTGCGGGGAAGAAATACTGGGAATTTTGCATTTATATTGTAAGCTGAACCTTAAGACGGAGCAGTAGGTCATAGGCAGGTCTCTCAAAATAATATTTACAGTTTTCACACTTATTCAGTTATTTCTTAAGATGAATGGCTTAGAATACCCCACCACTGAAATGAATATCAAGACGTGGTTTTCTGCTTCATGCATCAGCAGCCAGAAAAATTCATGAATGAGAATTTCGCTGTCGATTTCTTAGATAATGCATGAGGCAGAATAGCCCTCTGCTTTTCTACAGCTTCAGCTGGCAGAGAGCAGTAGAATGTTGGGAGTGAGAGGCTGGGTAACTGACCATGTTAGCAATACTGTTCTACAGTCTCCATCTTGAAAGTGTCTTTTACCCGTCAATCCTAGAGCCTAAGTGACCCTGAATTGTCACCGTGCTCTGCTGAAGGAGTTTTAGATGAGTTCTGTCTCATTCTTAGCAAAGCAGTGTCTGTATCAGAATCACAGAGGTCCAGGTTTGAGCTGCGTGTACCCCTTCTTCGCTGCTGACAGGTGTTGAGGAAGCTACCTCTGAAACTTGTTTGTATTTGAGTAGAGGACACAGCTCTACAGCAGTCTATCCAGCGTACGTTAGCAGATCTTTTGGGTTTTTTTCAACTACTGGGACTGGCACATCTCTCTGCTGAGGAAAGGCTGAGAGCCCTGGGGCTGTTTAGCCTGGAGAAGAGAAGCCTGAGAGGGGATCTTA